>CASBSA010000124.1:0-40623 GCA_949129095.1 Volucella bombylans
GGAATTAGCAGGGGCAAGAAAAATGGAACAGGCTTTGAAAAGCGGATATTTGAAGACTCAAACAAGATATCAACTTTATTTAAACGCAGTTATAAAGTATAGAATGTCTTCTAAAAATAAACTTCTAAAATAATTTTCTGCCGTTGGTGTTAATAGAACAATTTCCGTTAACATGGCTCAGGGTATACCAAAGTAAGCGTTTTCTCAAATCCTTTATAAATGATATCACCACTGGAGAAAGACCCTAACTGTAGAACAATATTGTTTCTCAGAATATACCCAAGAATGGTTTCCCTAATTATTCTTGACGAATTAGGGGACACCCTGTATATTAGTTTTTGTTTAGGACGTATCGCACTTTGTTTACAATTGTTGTTGTTGTAAACTTATGAAACTTGTTTAAGTGTAAATTGTGCATAAATTATTTCAAGTTTCCGTATTAGAATTTTTACTCAATTTAAGTAAATTTGTGTTTAAAAAAAATTAAAAAAACGTATCGAAAGGACGAGCATTTATTGTGCTCTATTGTACGATGTTGTGTTGAGTTGCGGTATTCAAAATAATATACTGTTTGTTCTTTTTACATTACAAATTGGACTGAGTTTTTATTACCTATTTAATATTCTATTTATATATGTTTATTACTATATCACTTAGTTAGTTATCACTTTATTGTAGCTTAAATTGTACATTATTGGTTTTACAGACTTTATTGCACATTTTACAGAGATATGGTATTTCACTACCTTACTACTGACAATTAGAAAATTAGTGAACAATTATTAATGTAAATACAGGCTTAAGAGAAAAACCTTCATTAAATCATTCATCGTGGTAGATAGAAGAGGGGCAGTAGAAACAACAATTTGGTTTCATTACAATTAATAGCATTATATGTATAATGAAGGAACAAAGAAACAGAAACAAAGTTAATAAATAAATAAATAAATTTTGTAATAATTAATTAATAATTAGTTGTTGAGAGCTGAAACCCAATTTATTGCTAGACGTGCTACATAATATTTTGTACTTTTCATTCAGTTTGGCAATGCGGTCTTTTATTTTTTTCAACATTCAATTATGCAGCTCGTCAGTAGAGAAGTCCCAAGGCAGTTTCCAAATCAGTTTTAATAATTTATTTTGTGCTCTTTGAAGTTTGAGGAGATGACTTTTGGCACAGTTCCCCCAGACAGGAGATCCGAAACAAAGAATTGACTGGAAAAATGGTTTTGAAAATGATCATCTTATTTTTCTCTGCTCAAATCTGACTTCCGATTTATAAATGGATAGAGAACTCTTGTTATTATATCGGTCTTATTTATCGTTTCTTTAATATGCAACCCGAAAATTTAATTGTTTGTTCAGGTGTGTCCCAAGATATTTGACATTAGGTTTCACTCAGTAAAAACATTATTTATAGAAAGGTTGTTGCTTGGCAAGAAACAAGCTTTCCTTTTACGAGTAAAAAATATAGCCTACCTCTTTGAAACATTAGTTTCAATCTTCCAATTGTTTAAATAGTTTAGTATTGTACTTATACAGATCTGAACAGAAAACACAAGTATCATCAGCGAATAGTGCGATTTCACAGTTAGCGAGTACTATTGGAAGATCTGACAAATATTATATTAAATAAAAATGGACCTACGACGGAGCCTTCGGGAACACCTGCTCCTAGATCTTGGACATCTGAAAGTGTACCATTAACAAAAACTTTGTATTTTCGAGAAGATGAAAAGGATTGAATTATTTTTTTTAAATAAAGCGGAAAGTTGAGCATAAAACATTTTATGTAGCAGGAGATTGTGCCAAACTGTGTCAAAGGCTTTTCAATATCAAAAAGTACTAATCCTGTACTTTTTTTTCAGGAAGAATTGACTTCTGACATGTTTTACAATGCGGTGAACTTGGTGCACGGAACTGTGATATTGCCTGAATCCGAATTGTTCAGGAGGTAACAAATCAATGAGGTTAATGTGCGAGAATAATTTTGTTTTAATTAACCGCTCAAGGCATTTACTTAACGAATTTAGCAAGCTAATTGACCTGTAACTATCAGGAAAACATGGTGCTTTCCCAGGTTTTAAAATCGGAACTACTTTAGCTGTTTTCCACTTGTCAGCAAAATATCCCAGTTTCAGACATCTATTAAAAAGTTGCTGAATGAATTGAATGCTCGGACACACATTTCGGACGAAACGGCCGCTATTTCGGCGTGTTGGCATAAACCAATGACTTAACGTAGCCCCACAGAAAATAGTCAAGCGGCGTTAAATCGCACGAACGAGGCGACCAATAGACTGGCCCATTTATTGAGATAACCCGCTCACCATACTTACGCTTCAATAAATAGATTGTAGCGTGTGCTGTGTAGCTTGTGGCATCATCCTGTTGAAACCACATGTCGTCCAAGTCCATATCTTCCAATTCGGGCCAAAAATAATCGGTGATCATGGCGCGATAACGCGACCATTCACAGTAACGTGACGATCGTTATCGTCGACGAAAAAATATGGCCAAATAATGCCGCCGGCATGCAAAACGCACCAAACAATTATTTTTTGTGGATGAAGTGGTGATTCATGAAGCACATGTGGATTTTCACCCGACCAATAACCCATATTTTGCTTATTAACGAACCCATTGAGCCGAAAATGAGCTTCGCCACTGAAGATGATTTTACGATGAAATTCATCATCTTGACGCATCTTCTCCAGAACCCAATCGGAGAACGTACGTAGCTTCAAACCTTCCATCGGCTTCAATTCTTGAGTCAGATTGATCTTGTATTGATGTACACCAAGATATTTACGCAAAATACGCCATAATGTTGTCTGAGCGATGCCCAATTCTTGAGAACGCCGTGGAATTGACTGATTTGGATCGTTTGCTACGGACGCCTAAACGGCAGCGATATTTTCGACAATTCGACCAACCCGTTGTCTCACTGTTACGGCAACATCACACAACGAATATGTAGAATCAAATTTTTGCACTGAACTTGTTATTGCCTGTCTACTAGGGCGAGAATTACGACCGAAAATTGGAGTTAACGCTCTTAAAGTTGCAGTCACCGACTCCGAATTTCGGTAGAAAATTTTTATAATTTACAGACGTTGCTCGTTCGTGTACTTTACCATGATGAAAATGTTGAGTTTACTAAATAAACTGACAGTGACAGTTTGATCATTAGTGAAAGAGTGCGTTCACAAATTAAATTCAAAATTGTCAAGTCCCTATTGGAAAACCCTATATAAGGTGAGATGTGGTTGCCAGACTAACGAGATCTGACTTTTTTTGGTGCAGCTTGAACCTCTGCTTCCAAAACGAATTCAGTGAATTGTTTAACAGCCTCATCAATATGAGTTGTGCTGTCAGAAAAAGGTGTTGAAGGAGCCAAATTGCTCAGCTTCCGACTGAGATTTCTTTTAAAACAGAACCAATTCGCGTTCTCGTAATCAAAAACCAAGTTCGGATTTTGTACTGGAGAGGAAGGAATATGTAAATTTACTGTTCATTGTAAGTCATAGGCTGGTCAAACAGATTGTTCGAATTTGTTAAAAAGTAGTCCAACGTTGAAGGGTTGGATTGAGCTTTGAAGGAAGGTAGAAAATGTCGAAAGAATGTGTTTGATTATAGTCTAGCAATATGTTACCCCACGCATTTGCTCTTATACTCCAGTTTCTATGTCTGCAAATTAAGTCCCCACCAAGTAAAAAAGTTCCATTAATATTTATCAATTTACGTAGATCATTACTGAACTCAAAACGCTTACGGGTTGATGAAGTACCACCAGGAAAATATACAGAAAAAAATTTAAGTAAAAGACCATTACTGAATATTATTTCAATGCCAATATTTTCAATTAATTTTGTATTAAGTACAGGAAGTAATTTATGTTGTATTGATCTTAGTACAACAACAGCAACACCACCTCCTCTTCTATCTACCCGATCTAAGCGATAACACTTATAATCTTTATTACTTAAATTATATCTACGTAGGAGTTAACCATGTTTCCTGTAACAAACTTACATGTATGTACGAGTATATTATGTTTATTCAAATAAGCAAAAACTTCTACAGATTTATGGCGAATACCTCTAGCATTGCAACATGTTATATTCAAACAAGTATGCATTATTTTTCTTGATATAAGAAATTAATAGTTAATTGTGCAATGGTATTAAACTGCTCTTCTCTGGAGTTGCATTTACCTAAGAGCAAAATCATCTCAAACGTGAGAGCGTTTAGTTCTTCTGTCGTAAAGAGCAACATATTACTCTTTGAATTGGTTCCGTTGTTACTGGTCATCCAAGCATTCGGAGTTGTGTTGTAAGTTTTTAAATCTGGCACAACTGATGTTTTGTATGGCGTACGTAGTGGAGGAAAGTTCGTAGTACTCGGAGTAAAAATCTGCTTACTCATTCGTACTTGATGAGGTTTGTTTCCAAGACCAAACCGCTCACGAATTTCAAATTTTTTTTGTCTACTCACGCATGACGAGTCGTCTGACTTGTGTGAATCATTGCAGTTCGCGCATTTGATGTTCCTTGAGTTGCATAAGTTTGTTCGATGGTTCTCTCCATAAATTTGGCAATTGTAACACTGAGTGATTTTATTTTTCACTCTGCGCGCAAAGTCCCACTTGATTTGAGTTCTGAACACAGAACGAAAATTGCGTTTTAAATCTATTAACTTTATATATAGAACCAGATTCTAACTATTGTATATTAAATAAAATCGTCAACAAACTTGTCTTGTTTTTTCTTAATTATTTTAAAGTTTTGACACTTAAGGCCGACACTTTCTTTTTAAGAGTATCCACATTCATTTCATCAAGACCATACAACATGACTTTGAACGCCCTTGAAGTTGGAAGGTCGTGGGTGAAAAATTGAATTTTTTTCGATGTTAAATCCGCACAAATAATTTTAATACCGATGGATACTTTCTTCACACAATAGTCTTCGACTTTCAACTCGCGAAGTAGAGAATGAATCTGTTCACTAGTCTTATGCAGAACGTAGACGGAAGGAATTTTTTATATTTTTTTTTTGTTATAGTTGGAGAAATGATCTCTCGTCACACTCGATTTCATTGTCCGAATCGGGTAAACATTGCAAGGGTGCAAGATAATAACTCCTAGAGTTATTAGCTTTGGAGTTCACTTTACGACTTTTTCATGTTGAAGACAAAATGTCTTCAACACACGGGCGCCTTACTCTCTTACTAATTTTTAAATAAAGCCAGATACCGCACAGAAGAAATCAATAACTTGACGCTAGATGTGATCGACTTGAAACGACAATTCGAACTGTTTATTACTATACTATATGTGTTTACAATATGTGTAATACAAAATTCATTACACATGTTACTTAGATGGGTGTGTGGATTGTCTTCTCTGACGTTATGTGGTTGCGTTGTCTTCTTGACGTAACGCACTTCTGTTGTCTTCTCCAACACTCTTGCATGCGTTCGTTGGTTTGGCTTTTTCGTCTTCGTGCTCGTATGATCTTGTCGACGGTTTGTTACAGTTAGCGGTTCTTATGTACATTTCTGTTGATGTGTGTATTACGTAATTATTCCCTTGACTGTAGTGTATCGTTTGTTTATTCGGCTCTCCGCCTTACATTCATATATATAGTCGAGGCAGAAGATTCAGAGCAAAATCTGGCTTGCTTGTCAGCTGGACTGTTTGGTTGACTATAAATTAAGGAAAACATAGTGCGTATCCTGCTAGTCTCGCCGGTTTATCAGAATATTTTTCTTTAGTAATTTGACGATGTCTTATTCATTTCTAATTTCAAATGCTAATTTTTCCATGCCTTTACTCTTAGGGGCTTCAATAACCTAGCCGATGTAGATCGTGCAGCTTTAAGAAAAGCCTTAACTGTGCTTACAAGCTCTGTATCCCTAAAAAATTGGTGCATCTTAAGGAATCCAAATACCTTAACACCATTTCATCTCCTGAGCATATTTTTATCCGATATCAACAATGAATCTGCAAAGTTTTATATACATTCTTTTTTTTTTTAACTGTTTCCCCTAGTAAGCTCCTTGGTAATAACTCAAACACTAAACAGTAATAACACTAATGCTATTGTACATCTTTCGCCTATGCAACTTAAGCGTCTTTGTGGTTTGGCGTTTAAGACTCCTCAAAATGCGCTTAAACAACTGACTTAGCAACGTTGTTCCTCTCATCCGTCGAAGCATAATCTCAAATGAGGTTAATGTTGAAAATAATTGTATAAATGCAATTTCTGGCTGCTCATTTATTCGGGATAGCTGGAAGACGGGCTGGAATAATATCTTACCGACTTCACATCCAAACATCCAATGCGAAATTCAACTTTGTTGCACTATCGCGTTCATAACATTTATGCAAATATGGTCAGGCCCGCTCTAAAATATATCACTGAAATGTAGTTCAGCTGCGTATTTTCCCCATAAAGGTCCCCGACATTCCAGACACATAGCCGCAGTACTACACAAACCTTTAAGTAGATTCATATCTAAAGACGGCACGTAGATGCTGTGTATTGATTTGGTAGTCTGTACACTGACAATGATCCTCTTTTTGCCTACTTTGGGCTCCATTTTTAATACTTACTTACAAAAAAGAATCAGTGAAAACCTCTGTATTTAGATGTGTACCGAATTCCCTTTGGTATTTGTTTGTTCCATATGGGTGGTGCATATGTATGTTTATATATGTTCATACATGTGTAAAAGATTTTGTAATATCTGGAGATTCTCTAGAGACAAAGATGACCCCAAAAAAGCTAAACATTTTCTTCAAGTGTGGCCTACTTTCACTTCCTTGTGGTTTATCTTCTATGTCAAATCCCCTAGGAATCACATGCATTTACAACTACTCCCTGCATCCTTTTTATATGACAGTCTCTTGCAACAGTCATAGATACATATGTTTTTGAATTCACCTACTACGATGCAATGGTCGCTAGCATGGGTATCCATAGAGTCATACATGATTTTATAATGGCAGGGAAGCAAGACTTTTGAAAAATTCACTGTAGGAACTGGAGTACTTCTGGATCTGTCCCTTCAGAATGCACCACAGAGCGTTATTATGTTTCAATACATGCACTGAGAGCCATCTACGAAATTTGCCTCGCGTACTATTGTAGAAAAGCACATTTCGCTGTCTTTAATTTTTTTTTTTTTCGTTGCTGTTGTTGTAGGTAGTCGGAACGCCGCAATAAATCATCGTTGCCGCACTTAATAGCAATTTATCCCTCCGACACTTGCATGAGTAGCACGTGACTAGCTCCTAACAACCATCCCATTCGCATCCTGATTCTTGTCGTGCATAAACTATAGCGCACCATACATACTCACATACGAATTTGAGTACTGCATGTTGGATGGAGTAGGGTTGGACTTGGAATGGGGGTGGTTGGGTTGGTCGTGGCGGTACATAAAGCAAAATGACACATGACTCGCATGCTAATTTTCCTTTGAAAGTTGCATAGCAACTAACACACTAGCGACTCATGCATGTCATACATATGAACTCCTAGGATCTGTATCCGATTCTTCCAACCATTTTGTACACATACACACACATCTGTACACACAAAGGCAATAACTCCGACAGAAAGTGTTGTATATACAAAGATCATCTTATAGGGATTTACAACTTAGCGGTAAACGTGATGTCTTGCATACCAAATGTTTATCTTCCTTGTGATGTGAGTTCATCGAAGGACATGCACATATTCCCATTCTGCTTCTCCCACTACTGCTCCTTCTTCGTATGCTAGTTTTTTTTTTTGTTCCATCTCGGTCTTCTTTTTTCGTGTTTGTTATTTGTTGGGAGGTGGATGGTAAGGTGGTGTGTTCGTGTGGTAAACATATGCAATGGGTAGGACTTTTCGAAGGAACAAGGGTGAAAGTAACAACAAGACCAGTGCGGGGGTTATAAAATATAAACGTCTCAAGCGATTGGAGTTAGCCGAAGAGGCAAAGGAAACCGAAAGATATACCCCAGTCTTATCCGATGAAAGTTTGTATCTTTTGTGGAATTTGAAGACGTGTTAATCTCATAATCTTACCAGATAACAAAGCAAAACAGAAAAACTAAAAACAAGGAAAAATATTGGAATAAAACGAAGAAAGAGATAATGTTGCAAAAGTGCCATAACCACAAAATTAAAAGCTAACTTTGTCTGCGAGGTAGGAATGTGTTGCGAATGTGTCTTGGGCGATAATACTCGTACGAATATGTGTGCTTGAGGAGTTAGTGAGATTAGCGGTAAGGCAGAACCTACGGCACACACATCCATATGCGAAGGTGAAGAGATAATGGCAAGACATTATAACGAAGGATCTCCAAGTCGATGTGAGGTTATCGAGTATGCATTCAAAGTTTTTAATTTTAAAGCTACGAAACCTATGTACATCAGCAAAACGAGTATGTCTCAGCTCTGGATCATTAATGATGTTTTTGATAGTTAAAATACATATGTGCCTATGTATAACTACATCATAATCACAATATGTTATACTCGTAAGCGAAAAGGAAGCTTGATGTTTAATCAGCAGTGCAAGTCGTCTGAACAAATAACGATAACTGCTGCATTTTTGACTTATGGCCTTAAAGTGTTTGAAATATGAAAGTGAGAGGTCGGAAATCATCCCTATTTGGTCAAAACATGCAATTTATAACAGAGCTAATATGCGTCTTTCAATGGTGGTCAAGCGCTTTATGAAGACACAAGCATCAACACTTAAGCCTCTGCGCACCAACTGCTACTATCACCTGCACGTGGTGAAGCCAAGAAACGTAGTATCTTTGGTTGGTGGTCAGGTGCGGACTTTTAGGGTAAAGTCGTATGTCGATCCCTAAGAATTACCGATACAAAAAGATTCACTGTATCCACTGAGCGACCGTCGGGTAGCGGTGGTTATTTCATGAATAATGAATTCTCTTTGATATAACAGACTGTGTATGCATCGCGGACTCGCAAGCCTGTAATATTGAAAGGTTTCTCTCTGTGCATGTGTCCTAACACCGCCAAAATTAAGCGACGAAGAGGAAGTATCCTTTTTTAAGAATCTCTAACTGCTAGGTAGAACAGCAAACATAGAGGGACGCATGGCTAATAAGGAGTTTAGTCTCTAGCTTGCGAACTTCGCTACTTGGGCTACCCCCACTTTAAATCCCCGTCCTTCGTTTCAGCAAAACGGACTCTGCTGTTAGGTGACATTCATATTCCGATTACTCCAGGGAATCGCAATTTATCCAACAAAAGATTCAAAATTAGGTACTGTAATGATCCGTTCTATATATGTAGGTTAGGGTGTCCCAGGCTATAAGGGTTAAATTTTTTTTTTAGATAGAGATACGCATACCTTTTTTTTTTCTTCTATTTGACCCAGATAAGTGAAATATCAAATATTATTGCAATCGGATGACGATAACCCGTGCCGACTTAACGCCAAAATCTAAACATAAAAATTAGTATGGAGCAATGGAGGGAAAAGCAAAACTCATTTATTTTTGAATTAAGGCATCCGGTATTGGACTTTATTATTATATTAATTGTTGAAAGTAGGTTAATTATTTATTAATTTTCTTTTTAATGTTTGTTTTTTACAGTCAGGATACTTTTGTCGATGTTCTTGTACGCAACGAAATAAAAATTGCTTTTGCTCCTCTTGAACAGTTAGCAGGCCGTGAAAATCTTGCATCAACTTGACTGCTCTTTCAGCAGAGTCATTAACTGCTTTCAGTTTTAATAGCTTGCTTTTAGCATGTTGGTACGAAGCATTTTTAAGCCACAAAGAGGGGCACTCGTGGAGAAAAGCACCATCAATTTTCAATCGACTAAATAAGGACTTGCTTTTGACTGAAACAAAGTCATCGATGTTTTTTTCTGAAAACAAAAAAAGGAGGATTATTGATATAATTTTTTAGTTATGTAAATAAAAAAGTTATAAAAACAAACTTAATTTTCAAACTTACCATAAAGTCTGCCACAAAGTTCTTCTTTCGATGGAATGTAGCATTTACCATAGGCAGATGGATATTCTTTGGCTAAGTTAGCAACCATTTTGACTTTCGTTTCTTGGCTTACATCATCATCAAATGGAGACAAGATAGACACTTCGTCTGTCAAATACCACAAATGCAAGCAAAACTTCTGTAATGCTGCTTTCGAGATGCTTTCATCTATTGTTTCATAAGATTTTATAGCTTTCAGAAAACACAAATCCTGGTAAGGTGCTTTTACTGCTAAAATGCATTGCAACCAAGACCTAACGTATATTGTCACGATGAACAGGCAGACGTCTAACAGAGCTTCTTTATCTTTGTTAGAAATTCTTAATTGATCACCAAGTAACGATATTTTTAATGAGTAAATCGCTCTCGCCATCCATCGAGCTTGGTGCATGGCACCTGGAGGCCGGATCTTAAATTTTTTTTCTGCATCGCCGCCAAGAAATATTATTGAAAGTTCGATTAACTCTCTGTAATCATCCCTAGTAATTTCTTTAGTTAATTCAATTTGGTAAAAATCGATAAGTCTGTTGATCTCAGAAACATTCAAACATGATAGCTTTTCTGTACAGCTCTGTATTTTCTCAGGATCGACATTCTTCCAGTTCTCTCGAAATTTCTTGAACATTGGAATGTCTGGGCTTGTGGTAACTTGGCAGATTTTTGCTTCAAACACGCTTTTTAGTACTAATTCGTAGACGTGATGGCGGCAAGCAAAAATAATCATTTCCCTGCCTAGTTTCTGTTCGAGAAGTACACAAGTACCATTGATTCGACCAGTATTTGAAGCAGTCGTATCACAACACAAAATCTGCACTTTATCCTCAAGATTCCAATCAATTATAGCATTCCAAAGTACCTGGGCCTGTTCCTTTCCTGTAGAGTTATCCAACTTTGGTACAGCGATAAGTTGTTCTTTATCGTCAAACGTTATAACTATCGGCAGACGTTCTTCCTTAGATTTGCGTGAATCTAAAGCCGGCAAAAGTTTACCATCCCAGTGGAGTGTTACAATATCCGGAACCTGGTTTTGAAAATTAACCTTTATGGCTTCCGCTCGCTCTTTTCGCTTTTCCGTACGAACCCTTTGAATAGTCGACTTGCTTATAGGAAATTCGTCTGTGTTATGTCCAAGAGCTTCAATAGTTGCTTCAATAATAAACACAGCATCTCTCACACTCAATTGACACCGATCTAATGCTGCCACTAATTTTGGAGTGATAAAATTCTTCCTCATAACAGTTTTATTTATACTGGATTCTGTTTTGGTTAGGTTTGGCAAAATTTCCTGTAAATCCATCAATTCTGAATCAGACGACAAACTTTCTTGTAGCGGGTCATAAGATGATGTTGAAGGAGCTAAGGATGAAAAATATTTAGCACGTCGTTTTTGCTCCTCGACGTTTCTAAGGTGCGCTCTTTCTTCTTTGTGTGTTTGTTTTTGGTCAACTCCGGCTAAAAGACCAGGTCGGCCTGGTTCTCTTTGGCGCTGCAAAAAAATCCTATCTTCATCTATCTTTATTAATTGAAGTGCATCCGCATGTGCAATGTCAAATAAATTGTTTAAGTTTGTAACAAACTCATGTCGACGCTGCTCAAACACGTTTTTTGTTTTGTTTGCATTTTTTTGCAAATTTCTCCAAACTTGATACAATGTAATTAATTTTTTAACACAATTAGGTAGAGATCTTGTCGGGATACGGGCCTTTTCCCAATAAATAATGCACTCACGAATAGTAAGATTTGCGCTCTCATTGACATTTAAATTCACTTCACGAATATTATAGAACAAAACTGCCAGTACTTGCCAATTAGAGGGAAGTTTTGAACCAGTAATTTGATGTTTAACGTTCCCTATTAAAAATATCTCCTTTCTACAACTGCGTAACTCCACCGACATGTTAACAGAACGAGAACAATGTGTTTACTAATAAAATAAACATGCAATAACAAGTTATCGATATGTTATTACTCGCGTGCCATGCCTTGCCAGTACTGACATGTTTAGATGCAAGTCGGCACGGGTTCCTCTGGTTCAAAGTACATGAAACTTTATTTACTATTGTTTTGACAGTATTCGAATAAAATAAGAGGGTATGCGTTACAAAAATTTAAACTTGATTTTTTTGGGACACCCTAATGTAGGTACTCGTAAAAAATGAAATATAATTTATTGCTTCAGACAACAAAACTCGTTATTTATACATGGCTGTCACCGGCGCCTACTTATCATGAACTAGTAACCAATATGGAGAGCGCGAGAGTTGATCATCGCTGGCCGGTCGACACACCCCTCCTATATTTTACAGCTTTACAGCTCCAACCTTGAGGTACCTGCCATAGTAATGTCTTCAATGTTTTCATTGGCTTTTCCATGTGAGATAATATTGTATCTTCATTGTATCTTCAGCTGAAACAGTTTGGGGCGGTAATGAAATCTTCTTCACGTTACTAAAGTTTCGCCTAAAAGTCCTTCCGTCATCTCCTCATACCACTGCACTGCTTGATTCTGATCCCTTTCGATTACTTCGAATTCGGTTACTTCGAAAGCTGGTATTAATTTATTTTGATGAACAAGGTTGCGAAGTAAACTTTGTCGCTAATGAAAATGTCATTTTCTTTCACCCCACGAGCTCTGTCTTCTTTCTCTTTTTCCCTTTCCTTTTTCATTCTGTCAAAGTGTCGTGCCTCTGAATCCAAAATACCTATATTCACTAATATTTTTTACAAAGGGGATCTTGTCTTGGCGGTGACTTACCGGTTATACCATGCGGTGTAACGTTGTACATTAGGACTAACTTTTCTACCTCTTTTCTATAGTCCAGCTTCTCTCAAGGGCAATTTAAAGTAACTTCAAAATAGAACGGCTCATGTTCTTAATTTCGACGATGGCCTCTGACCAATAAGGGGGTGAGCTTCTCAGATGGATATTATTACTGCCACAATAGGATTTAAATGCTACACTCACGAACTGTCGATCATTATCAGCTCCTATCAACTTTGGTTACTCCAATCTACAGAAAATTTCTTCCAAAATGGCAGTAATCTCCGTTCAGAAGTCGATGATGATAAAAACTAAATCGTGGTTTGGCAAAGGGCCTAAAACGTGCAAAGTTCTACCCGAAATGAAAAGAACCTCTTTTTACTACTGGCTGTCCAAACATCCCTCTTGATGTTTTGAACCGCTTCCATCGGTTCCTAATCAGTATCGTTACCTCTTACGATTTCGCTTATTGTACGTGCGTGCGGAACGATATTCTCTCTCAGTGGCTGTCGAAAGAGTTCGTACCTTGAATTTTGCAAAGTCGGGATAAAGAATCCGCTATATTCCATTTTCCCGCCTGATATACTTTAAATTTGAAGGTTTGTAGCCTAAGGACCCACCTTTCGATAGTAGCTGCCGGTTTGGATGTGATTTCGCGCCCATATTGAGTTAACTCTAATTGGTGATATACGTTTTTAAGGTCTAATGGGGATAAATATTGAAAGCTTTTGAGTTTAATTATGAACGAGCCAAACGTAGGAAGCGGGAAATTTTCTCTCAGTATGGCCGCGTTTGCCCTGCGCTGTAGGCATGCGTCGAATATCTCCATCTTCTTTAAATATTAACACTATGCGTCATCGAGTCGAATTTAATAAATATATTGTTACGAAACCTAAAGAAAAAGGAAAACAACAGAAAAATAAAAACATTTTATTTTACGACGAAATACTTACCTGCTTCACTTTGTTTGTTATGGGTTTTATTTGACAGGTTGAAGAGGTTTGTTTCCTTTGCCGAACATGGCGGAGAATTCAGCCGCACGAAGAGTAAGATTAAGTAGTAAGCCATAAGAGTAAGAGGAAGTAAGGAGATGACTATCGTAGAACGGAGAGCAAATGATGAAAAGTCAAAGAAGAAAATATTTGCCGTTTCCTGTGATGTAAGATTTCTCCAATCACAAATGGTTGGCGAACGAGCGGTGGAATCTTGGACGTTGCAACGGAGACAAGAAAACGGAAGACTTTCTAACAGAGAGAAAAAACCGCGGGTAACGTAAAAATCCAGAAGATACAAAGGAGAATTTTCGGAAGAACCAGGACGTCCAAAGCGAGCAGTTGAGGTCGGAAGACTACGGCCATAAAAAAAACACATTTAATTTTAAATAAATAAAAGAACAAAAACAAAAGTTTACCTCTCGGGAACCAGAATTTTTTGAAGTTTCTTTTTTTATTTTTGTCCTCTTTTTATCGGATTGAAACTCGGCGGCAGATTCTATCAATAGGAAATTTTCGTTACAATATATTGTAATTCTTATTTTTGTAAAAGCTAATGAACTTTGCCACTTAATTAATGAAATGAATTTATAGCATTGGTAAATCCAAATTATTTTGATTGTCAGTCGTGATAATAATTTCATCTCTTTCAAATGAAAGAGATTGTAAATCGTTAAATCAAGAAAACGGCGCGCATGTGGGCTGATTTTGTTTAATTCAATCGATAAGGTTAAGAGTTTCACCGCTTCCATAGATTGTTATTAAATGTAGTTCAAGCAGAATAAATTGTTTATGTTGCTCAAGAAAAACCCGTGTTTATTTTGTTTATTCAAATATCAATTGTAAGAGAAAATTAAAAAATAATGTTATAGTAAGTATCATATTTATGTTATTTCAGAAAATAAAATCGAATTTGTATTGTTGGATTTTGTTTATCGATATCGATATGTCTCTGGGAAAACAAGATTTCATTTTAATCGCATATCCGCTTATTCTAAAACACCGATTTTTCTGCTTTGATATGGACAAAGTGACACATAGTTGCACTTCGTCGAGTTCCCGAAGACCGGATGAAGAATCCATAGTGTCTTGCGACAAATATAAATGCTAGTGACATTATAATTACCATGATTTTGATCCCGACAAGATCGACACAATTACTCCCTGGTTTTGTGAGGAAGATTTTGTTTTACGAGAGGATGATGGTGTTTCAAATGCGCTTACGAGTCGCAGAGGTTCTTTGCCAGCATCCGCCGCAGATGAGGTCGACGATCACGTGGATTGAAGCTTCTGCAGTGGCACTGGCTGCAGTAGCTCAACGCGACTTCCACAATGTAAATGTTGAAAGTCTTTTTAGTAATTGTTTGTCTATTGATTGGAATTCAATGTATTTGACATCAGATGTTAATAAACTAACTGAATTCTTGACTGCCACAATTGACTACTTATTTAAGTTGTCCTTGGCTTTTTCATGGCATTCTTAAATCCATGAAAAGGAGAGATGTCTAGGTCCATCATTGGAAATGTTTTGGGTGTGCCGAAATGTTTAGTGTCTTTAAAGCATCCCGTAATCTCGTTACTAAGTTTATTCGATCCGCTAAATTTAGTTATTATAATGACGGAATTAATTCTGATCGTTCCTCAAAGTTTTTGTGGAAAGAAGTCCGCAATATTGTACTGAATAAGACAAGTATCTCAGTTTCGGACAATATAAGACGAGTTGAACCTCACACCACTACCCCTACGACAGCACAACAACACCGAGAAAATGCTTTTTCCCTAGCCGCAGTTTACATGTATGTTACTACATAAGAGACGCAATTTTTTCAAATAAATGCAAATCTGTTGGACTTGATAATATTCACCCACTTTATAAAAGTGCTGCTTCCTCTTATTCTTATTCTTCCTCTACCTCTGGGCCTAGAAAAAAAATCATCCCAATTCCAAAAAAGGTACAAACTGTGAATATAGACCAATAGCTATCCTTCCCTTTTTATTTAAAGTTTTTGAATTTATTGTAAGGAACCACATCAGACAATTTATAAAGACAAACAGCTCCTTAATCCTTTCCAGTTAGGTCTCCGGTCGGGACACAGTTGAACGTCAGCTTAAAAGTTTGTGAAGACATAAGACAGGCAATTAATGTCAATTATACTGCTGTGATAACTCTACTTGATTTTTCTAAAGCATTTGAATGTGTTAACCCTGAAATACTCTGTAATAAACAAGTGACACTTTTTAACTTCTCTGACACGTCTATTAAACTTACTCATTCATACTTGACTATTCGGTTGCAAACCGTTTCATGTAATAGTAAACTGTCTCCGCTTCTTTCTGTTAAACATGGTGTCCCTCAAGGATCTATTCTTGGTCTATTACTGTTCTCTCTGTTCATTAATGACCTCATTTATCACATTGTCGATTCCACATATATGCTGACGATGTTCAATTGTACATTAGTTTTCGTATTGGCATGGTTGAGGACGCAATAGCAAAAATTAATGACGATCTACAATCTATTTTTGAGTGGAATGCCTGACTCTGAATCCCAACAAAACAAAAGCGATGCAAGTCGCCAAACACCAACCGATTTCTCTGTTTTTCCTCCTATCCTTTTAAACTCTTGCCAAGTTGAATATGTTACGCATGCCAAAAATCTTGGAATCATGTTTAACAACAAACTAATGTAGGATACTCACATAAACCCCGTAATAAATAAGGCGTATGCTTCGCTACTAGGGCTATCTATTACTAAAACAATTTTACCTATGCAAGTTAAGCTAAATTTAGTTAAAGCTCTAATAATCCCAATCACCAATATTCCCGTTGTCGTTTGTCGTTAACGACATTAGTCCTTTGTCGTGTCGTGTCGTGTCGTTTATTTATCGGTATTCTATAACCTTTTCGATACGACAAATTTGTAGTAGAATCGTCAACGACGAAATTGTAATAAAATCTCTAAATACATGAAGTTAGGTAGTCTTGTTTTAAACGTCAGTTTATATTATGAAATTCGAAATTACTCGTGTATGAAATTATTTCAAAAAGTTGCGTTAGGATTGAAAGTTAAACAAAAAAATAAAGATTAAAATATGGATTGCGATTTTTTTTTCTTCTTCATCTTCTGATAATGAAAATCATGAGTGCCAAAAAAGGAATTTGGCAATTATCCGAAAAAAAGACAACACTCGAATCCTTTTGATTTGCCTAATGAAAAGTAAGTTTGAAAGCTGAAGTAAAATTTTATTTTTTTAATAGGTGAATTTGATTCATGTTTATACAATATTTCCGGTTATCCAAGGAAGCATTTCAAAGTGTGTTAGAGGTTGTCTGAGGCAATCTGCGATCATAATCGGTACCTCTTATACTGAAGCCAGCTGCAATGTTGAGAATTCTTGCTGAAGGTTTGTAACAAAACTAAAGAGGGGTACGAGGTGTTAAGTTCCCTTTCGTAGCAGTGGTATGGCACGCTAGCGGTTTGCCGGGCTAATTCTCGACGGATGGGGGAGGTTCTTTTCTGCTACCTATTACTCGTTACATTTAAAAAAAATATACGTGCCAAAGCATGTACACCACACGGTGCACATGCCATAAATAAGGGAAAGGATATCGTCATTATCGTCCAAGGATAAGGAGAATTAGGGAAGGGAAGCAGGGAAAAATACGGTTTGGTCAGGTATTGTGACCGAGCAGCGACAGAACTTCTGCTGCTTCTTTGGCTTAGCCCGCCCACAGTTGATGAGAGTTGTCATCAGCTCCATGGCTACTTCGCGCCATTGAATCTATGGAAGTAGCCCCAAACGCAGTTAACATCACGCCCTTAATTCATACCAAAGTTATTCTCACCTGATAAACCAAAATTTAGAAACTAATCACGACCTCATTTCATCGATTGCTTTAGTCGACTGAATGCAGAAAACCGAGTGTTTCATTTTAAATGTTTATTACAAAAATTTATTTAAGATATGGGTATTTTAAATGAAATACAATTAGAGAGCAAGGAAACGAAAAGAGCTATTTGATTTATAGTAGTAGTAAACAAAATAATAATTCGCTGCATTAATGCAGATATGTATGTATGTATAATAGATATAGGAATGAATCGAAAGTCATATCATTTTCATTTGGAAGTCAGTTAAATGTAAGTATATGTCAACAATTTAATTCATTTTCACATGTAGTTAAATCTCTCTTAGGTTAATGGTGAAGATATTTTATAAATATTTTTAATTAGGTTTTATCGTTTTTAATTAATAGTTTGTAAGTATGTATGTAGTGATAAATATATTTTATATGTACATGTGTGTTGCTCCTTTTTTTGTTAATAATGGATAAGTAGTAGAGTGGAAGTTAAAACTATGATATATTTTAAGTAATGAAGGTATAATTAGGCGGGTCTATAAATTTTAGAATTGTATTGTACATACTTTAATTCAAAGACTCACTTATTTTATTCCTTTGCTGTATCGATGTTAACGGATTGTTAGGTTTGTAACGGTGTCGTCGACGATGTGCGCACAAGATCGAGCCGCTATCTTGGTGATAAATATATCAGCTGTATAGATATGAATAAGGTTTAGAGGAAAGAATTTAAGTATGTACATATGTGAAACGATTAACATTACCTTTGGATGGCTCAAAATTAATTATTACAAAAGAAATTCATTCTTACAACTAATGCTAAATTCCTAGATGGATAGGACAACACTTTACACACACACTTAAAATTTTGAATTGATGACGGTTTCTGGTTGATGAAGTTTTGAAGAAGATTTGAGTCCGGGACCTGGATTTTATTCTAACATCTTCGAGGTCAATTGAGAGTGCGATAATCTTTGATGAGTCCACTCATCTTGGTCAGTCGAATGTCGAGAAAATAACGGCGATCTGGTGGCGGTCTAATAATCGATTTGCTTGTGCGAAATTTTGTCTTTAAACAAAAAGAAATCTTCCTCTTATGTGATCCGTCTGCATTTAGATTCTCTTTTGGGTGGTGGAGCACCTGGCCATATTAGCTGTATATTTTCCCACGATATCGGCCATGATATTGGCCACTTCATGTGCGAAATATTTTGGAAAATGGATTTTTTTCTTTTTTTAGAGCTCACGCGAATATGTAATCAGGCACTTGTTCTACTAAGACAATTTCTGCACGGCTTAGAAAAACAACAAAGTATTCTTTATATTTTATATTTATATATGTATATACGTTTTACCTTTTGACACTAACAGACGTGTTATCTGATCACTGCACAAGACGAAAAAAGAAAAGGAGAGCTTCAGCTCGACGCAGAGGGCTTTTATACGAGTGCAGTAATGGAAGCGTGGGTGGACTGAATGACAACTTCCTTCGTTAAATTTAACGAAAAGAATGTGTTTAGTGACATACCAAGCCAATTCGCCGCGAACGAAATGTCCGCCATTTTGGCAGTTGGATTTTGATAAAATCATAAAAACAAAAAAAAATGTCGTCGTGCGATTTGGTTTTATAATTGGTTTGACATGGGTATAAGGCAATCCACAGGTTGTTACCAAAGCGGAGCGGGCAACGATTTTAACTTGTGACTAGCTCAACCAACAACAAACAAATTACCTTTGGGCAGTTAATCACAATTCTTGAAGCCCATATTTGCCCTCAGTGGATGAAATTTGAAATGACAGAGGAGGAAAATTCTGTTGGAATATTTCAAATTAAAAATGGTCTTCAGCAAGGCGCGGTCAATTCGCCGATCCTATTTAACATTTATACAAGCGACTTGATAGGTTCACTTCCCCATACTACTGCGTACGCAGACGATTTGATAGCGTACAGAACAGGTCCAAAAACCGAGGTCATTAATACTCTTTTGCAGCGTGACTTCGATAAGATAAGACGATTTTGCGATGACTGGAAGTTGAAAATCAACTTTCAGAAGTCGGAAACCATTCTCTTTAGGACGCCGTTGTCTGGAGCCTCTAGGGATACCAGAAAAAATTGGCGAAAGTTCTCGATCATTGGACAGCACGGACAGCCTCTTGCCTGTCGAAATGTAGTCAGATACCTTGGAATCTGGCTAGATCAGTTTCTGTATTTTTGCAAAAATGTAGACGCTGCTCTGGTCAGAGCTAAAGGCTCTTTTGCCCTTACAAAGAGACTGTTTTATAGCAGCCAACTCGATGCGAGGGTAAAGATAATCTGCTACATGGCCCTTATCAGGCCCTTGCTGGTATTTGGTTGTCCCGTGTGGTTCAATGTACGAGCAAGCTTAATGGAAAAGATTCGGGTGTTTGAGAGGGCTTGTCTTCGCTTGTACAGAACACCAGAGTCGGAGTACAAGAAATTTTATCCTAATGAGGTCCTTTACAACAGGGTGAACCTAATACGAGTGGACAACTTTGTAATTAAGCTGACTCGAAGGTACATTGCAAGAGCAATGACCTCGACGAATAACCTGATATCTGGGGCTTACTACCCCAATTACCTTTACCACGAGAGTGTTCGCTCTGACGGCTTCGTTCCACCGGAAGCATTCCTCTACCTAGATCAGTTAGGGTTGATCCAGGATAGATCAGCGGTGCCGTTAATCTTCCATGTCGCTCGGACAGCTGGGGACAGACGACTCAACTACAACAGAGACGTCGCACACGGCAGTGGGGATCGCCTCAGGTTCAGTAGGGCGGTGGGGAATCGCGATAAGAGGGATGTCGTTCGGCAGCACCAGCATTTCTGGTGGTTGAGTGATGGAGAAGATGTTTCGTCGTCGTTTCCGTCAATTACGGACCAGCCTAACTAATGAGGCAGAGCTGACTAATCTATTTGCTCAAGTAAATAGCGATGGCCAGCTTACATAGGTTTAGGTTAGCATTTAAGAAATATATACACATACTAGTATATACAAAGGTATATACTATATACTATAATATATTAGTATATACAAAGGTATTATTATGGGTTGTAGTGAGCAGGTTTTCGTTCGCTGGTAATTAATATTAATTAATATTAATATTCTTCCAACCATCACTAGCACCTGTTCATATCTTGGCACCATCGATGGCAGCAATAACTTGGGTCAGTGGGTTACCAACCCGGCAAGCAATTCTCGGTTCCCAGGTTCGAATCTCCGTGTAGGAACATTTTATTTCTTTTTTCCGTTTCAATTGCTCTAGTTTCCACATTGCGCGATCCGACGTCATGGTATCGTATGATATTCCTTCGGTAAGGATTAGCGGATGTAGAAATCAGGAGATGTGGTCTGATCTGATGAACCAGTTGAACACGAAAAAAAAACGGATCATGGTAGGTGGTACGAGTTTGGTGAAAACAGGCGACTGGTAGGGCGTGGGAAAATGGGAAGGCTGCGATTGAAAGTGAGAGTCAGTTAGAAGGAGTCAGGCAAGCAGTTCGGTAGTCCGGTGGAAAAAAAAATATTTAGTAGTGTACGAGAAAAGAAATACGAAAAAAAATAGGACAAACAAAAGAAAAGAAAGAAAAAGTAACTAGCTAGTGAGTGATAATAGCTTCCAGAAGAATTTATCAAGAAAAAAAAATAGGAAGCTAGAGAGTGCCGGAAAGAAAACTAGATGTTCTCGGAAAAAAAGGAAAAACAAATAGAAATTAAATTTTAGATACCTAAAGTGAAATAATACACAAAAAAAAAATGCAGTGAAGTAAAAGGAAAAAAAAAGAATTGAATTGAAACTATCAAATACTCGTAGTTCACCGATTAGTCCCAAATGAATTGTGATAAATACATTTATTGTGGTTGGAGATTGATTTTTTTGAGTGTATAAGTTGACGTTGCAGTTGTATAAGTTGACGTAGTACTAGCGCAACATTGTGGAAAAGAGCGAAACCAGGCTGGAAGGAGTGGCTAAAGATGCATAATTTGATGTTTTCTCGGGGAGAAGAATATAACATAAGTTGCAAGTATTCAAGCTATTAAAATAAGTATTTTTATCCGTTTACGATTTAGGGCATTAATCGGGTTTTGAGTAGATAATAAAGATTATAAGTGAGTTCGTTGGCGTTCGACTTCGACGCGACGTGGAAAGCAGAGGAGGCGAGTTCGATTCCGGGTTTCGTATCCGAGTAATTCCTTTTTTTTTTTCTTTTTTTTTGCTTTTGTTTTTATTATCATGTTAGTTAAATCATTTTTTTTTTGAATTGAATTATATTATAAAATGTTAAGATTTATGGATTTAAGACTATATAACTGAGACCTAAGCTAGTTTTAAGAGATATTGTAAATTTATATTTAAGAAGTCATTAAAAATTGTAACGTTTGTAGAAACCGATTTGTTCTTATTTTTTCCTCCTCCGTTTTTGTTTTTTTATTATTTCATTATTCTGTTTTGTCCTCTCGGAGCGCGAATCCCCCATTTGGTCGCGATTCTGGATGCGGGTAGTAAGACGGAAGAGCAATCGCGTGGCGCCCATTTTAACATCTTAACCTACGACCACTCTCCTTAGTGGTCGGGCACTCTTCCGTGGTACGGCGCGTTGAACGGAGAATTCGGCGGTAACATTTCTGGCGCCCAACGTGGGGCCACCTTTCAATAAAAAAAAAAATATCGTAGATTCGCCGTAGTAATCGACCCGCCGTGGGAATTAAGATATCGCTGGTCTCGTTTTTTTTTGTTCTTTTATCTTGGTTTCGTTTTTTTTCGTTTTTTTGCCTGTTTAATATTAAAATTCAAAGAATCTCTGACCACGTACGTAAATATTGTGAATTATAGAATGGAGGTTAATAGATTAAACTCGGAAGAGTTGAAGTACGAACTAGATGTAAGAGGACTTCGAGGTGGGGATGTAGACGAAATGAGGAAGATGCTCCGAACTGCTTTGAAGAGGGACTCAAGCTTTATATTACCAGATTACCCCTTCACCTTTAAAGAGGATAAGGAAGCTATTGTCCATAAATTAGAGGAGATTCTTAGGTTGGTAAACGAATTCGTAGGTGACGAGCAATCCAAGGAATTTAAAAAGGTAGTAGCTAAGTCTGAGTGGGTTTTGAGGCGTCTTGGAAGGTCTCAAGCTAGTGATCCAGAGGAGAAAGCTTTCCTTGTAGAGGCTAGGCATCAGGTGTTAGGACTACTTTCCAATGTAGATATAAAGGCTAGTGTAGAAGGGTCAAAGCAAATGGAAACCCAAGTTCAGCGGAACGTAGTAGAGCTTCAGTCCAATCAACAGACTAGCAATGTAGGTCCTGAAAACTTAGTCTTACCACCTCAGCAGGCAGGAGGTAGTAGACAATCTCAAACCTACCCACAGCCAATCGCAACATCGTCGCCTATGTTTTTCCCAACAAAAAGAGTACCCGTCACCAAATGGGGAGTCAGTTTTAGTGGGGACCATACTCAGTCCATTAGCTGTTTTCTGGAGAAAGTAGAGGAACTAAGAGAAGCCAGAGGGTACACCAAGGAGGAGCTTTTCGCTTCCGCTTATGACTTATTTGAAGGTAAAGCAGCGATATGGTATAGAGCGAACAAGCCGTATTTCAACAGTTGGGAACAATTGATGATAAGACTGAAGGCCGAATTCCTACCGCCAGGGTACGACGATAGACTTTGGGAAGAGATTAGGTGTAGAACACAGGGACGGTCAGAGACCATCGGCCTTTCTGTTAGTGTGATGCTAGGACTCTTCTCCAGGCTCAGCGAACCTTGCACCGACGATGTTAAATTGAAATGGATTCGAAGAAACATATCACCATTTTACCAGACACAGATGGCTTTGGTGGAAATTTCTTCCTTGAACCACTTAGTAGAAGTAGGCCACCGCCTAGAAGCCACACGATATCTAGTGGAAAGTTTTATCCCCCCACCATCGAGACGTAATGCCACACTTTTAGAGCCGGATTTGGCATATGTGGACGTGGCGAGTCCAGGAGAAGTACAGGTGATTGCTTCCCCCTCACGCCACGAGCCGAACACGCTGACTTGTTTTCGGTGTAAACAGCTTGGCCACATCGCTCCTCAGTGTCCACAACCAGTGCGCTGTTACGGGTGTAATACTGCTGGTACTATTCGGAGTCGTTGTCCCCGTTGCAAAACACAGGTGGCGAGGCCGGGAAACAGCTCATCGGCTCAAGGGCAGGCGGGCCATTGAGTCGAGCGGAAGAAACCGCCGTAAAGGCAAAAAGGGTGACGGGGGGTGTAATATTGGGTTGGATTTTATTTTAGAGACAAAAGGATTAGATCGTCGTCCGTACTTGTATGTTGAGATTTATGGGGTCAGACTATTAGGGTTGCTGGATTCAGGGGCTTCTAGAACGATTGTAGGCAGTCTGGGATGGGAAGCGCTACGATCATTAAAGTGCAAATTGTCGCAGGCAGAGTTAGAAAAGGTAACGGTTGCCAACGGGGATGGAGTGGAGGTAGTTGGGGCTATAAATGGCCCCATAAGGGTGGAAAACGTTGTGAAAGTGATGGAAATACTCGTGATTCCAAAGCTAGCGCATAGCCTTATTTTAGGTGCGGATTTTTGGGAACGTTTTTCTATAATTCCAGATCTAGGGAAACGAGCTTGGAGTTTTAGGGAAGAAACGATAAATGTAGTAGAGAGTCTTAGGCTTGAGGACTGTCAGAAAAGTCGTCTGAACGAATTGGTGGATCGGGTATTTTTGTCGATGGGTGATGGTCTAGGGCGTACTAGTCTTGTAGAGCACGTGATTAGGACCAACGCAGACCCTATTAAACAGCGCTACTACCCTGTTTCACCAGTAGTCCAGGAGAATATCAACACTGAAGTCGATGAAATGCTCAGGACGGGTGTTATCGAACCTTCTTGCAGTCCTTGGTCCTCCCCTGTCTTACTGGTCAAGAAGAAAGATGGGAAGTATCGTTTTTGTGTTGACTTTCGTAAACTTAATCAAGTTACAGAGCGTGATGCGTATCCCATTCCCTATGTCTCCGCGACCCTCGACAAATTGAGAAATGCTAAGTTTTTGTCCTCCCTTGATATAAAGTCCGCATACTGGCAAGTACCTATGGCTGAAAACTCCAAAAAGTACACGGCGTTCACTATTCCGGGAAAAGGGCTGTATCAATTTTGCCGTATGCCCTTCGGGCTTCACAATGCTCCTGCTACCTGGCAGCGTTTTATAGATACAGTCCTTGGAGCCGACCTTGAACCGAACGTATTCGTGTATCTTGGCGATGTTATCATTGTATCAGAAACTTTCGAGAGACACCTGGAAATCCTAGAAATCGTTTTGTCACGCATTAAGGACGCGGGTTTAGTGCTGAGTCGAGAAAAGTGTGAGTTCTGTAAACCAGAGCTGAAATACTTGGGATATATAGTCAACGGGAAAGGACTTTTTGTGGACCCCGACAAGGTGAGGTGCATGGTTGAGTATCCTCGGCCCACATCAGTGTCAGCGGTACGAAGGTTCATCGGTATGGTGTCATGGTATAGGCGATTCGTTCCAAATTTTTCCGCTTTGACCTCCCCCATAACCGAACTTCTTAAAAAGAGACGCAAGTTTTTATGGAGCGAGGATTGTGAAAACGCATTTCGTATCTTAAAAGAAAAGTTGGTGAATGCACCCATCCTCGCTTGTCCAGATTTTTCCTTACCCTTCACCGTGCATACAGACGCTTCGGGTTACGGGATAGGTGCTGTTCTTACCCAAAATAAGTCGCCGGATGAGGAAACAGTGATTAGTTACTTGAGTAGATCATTATCCAAGACGGAGCGGAATTATTCGACAACGGAACGTGAGTGCCTAGCCGTTCTATGGGCAATCGAAAAACTTCGTCCGTACTTGGAAGGGAGTAGCTTTACTGTAGTAACTGATCACCATTCCTTATTATGGCTAAATAATTTGAAGGACCCACAGGGTAGGTTGGCTCGGTGGGCTGTTAAAATGCAACAGTATGATTTCACGATCTTGCATAGGAAGGGTAAGGAGCACTTGGTTCCCGACGCATTGTCCAGGGCAAATGAGGACGTAGCGTCATTGTCGATATCCACCAAGGATGCTTGGTATTTAAAAATGCGGGATTTAGTTAATTTGCAAGGAAAGAAATACCCTGACTGGAGGGAACAGGATGGGATGCTTTTTAAAAAGATACCTGTGATATATCCAAAACTGACGAGCGAGGGTAACCAGTGGAAGAAAGTTATTCCGAAGGATGTCAGGGCAGAGGTGTTGAGGCAGTGTCACGACGATGTTTTGAGTGGACACGGAGGAATACAAAAGACTTTGGATAAAGTTGCTAGGAATTATTTTTGGCCCAAAATGAAATCCGATATAGCACGCTACGTCCGTAGTTGTGTAATCTGCCAAACGGTGAAGCCTGACTTACGAAAGCCCGCAGGGCTTATGGCTTCCCGATGTAAAGTAAATAAGCCATGGGATATGCTATGTGTAGATTTCATAGGGCCACTTCCGAGGTCGACAAGAGGCTACGCCTATATTTTGACAGTAGTCGACTACTTTTCCAAATTTCCATTGTTTTTTCCTGTGAGAACGGCTACTGCCAAATCTGTGAAAACCATTTTGGAGGAGCAGGTGTTTTTGGTATTTGGTGTGCCTAAGTGGATCGTCTGCGACAATGGGGCACAGTTCACAAGCAACGAAATATCTGAACTAGCGGATGCCTACGGCGTAACCATTGACTTCACCGCATTTTACCACCCACAAGCCAATCCTGCCGAACGGTATAATCAGACCCTGAAAACGAAACTTCGTGCGTATATTTCTGATAATCACCGAAATTGGGATATTCTCCTCCCGAAAGTGGCTTGCGCCATAAGAAATGCAACGCACGAGGTTCTAAAAACGACTCCATATTTTGTTCTGTTTGGGAGGGAAATGCAGATCAATGGAGATGGATCTCCTCCTCCCGCAGAAGGTTTTATCGCAGATAGGTCGGTAGATATTCAGGCTTGGTCGAAGGCGTTAGGTCAAATAGTAGAGGACATAAAGGGTAGAATAGAAAGCTCGGCTCAGAGATCTGCCAACCGCTACAATTTGCGGCGCCGCGATATAAGGTTTTTCCCAAAAGATTTAGTCTTGAGGAAAAATTTCGTCCTCTCTGATGCTGCCAGGTATTTCTCTGCAAAGCTAGCTCCGAAGTTTGTAGGACCCTTTGAGGTAGTAAAACGAGTTTCACCTTGGACTTACGAGTTGGCTAGCAGGAATGGGAAGAAGGGAGGGGTATGGCATGCCAAAGATTTGAAACTATTTACAAACCGGGAAGACCTTACTTAATAACACCGATTTGTACCGCAAGTAACGAAAACCTTTGAAAGGAAGGGGGGAGTATTATGGGTTGTAGTGAGCAGGTTTTCGTTCGCTGGTAATTAATATTAATTAATATTAATATTCTTCCAACCATCACTAGCACCTGTTCATATCTTGGCACCATCGATGGCAGCAATAACTTGGGTCAGTGGGTTACCAACCCGGCAAGCAATTCTCGGTTCCCAGGTTCGAATCTCCGTGTAGGAACATTTTATTTCTTTTTTCCGTTTCAATTGCTCTAGTTTCCACATTGCGCGATCCGACGTCATGGTATCGTATGATATTCCTTCGGTAAGGATTAGCGGATGTAGAAATCAGGAGATGTGGTCTGATCTGATGAACCAGTTGAACACGAAAAAAAAAACGGATCATGGTAGGTGGTACGAGTTTGGTGAAAACAGGCGACTGGTAGGGCGTGGGAAAATGGGAAGGCTGCGATTGAAAGTGAGAGTCAGTTAGAAGGAGTCAGGCAAGCAGTTCGGTAGTCCGGTGGAAAAAAAAATATTTAGTAGTGTACGAGAAAAGAAATACGAAAAAAAATAGGACAAACAAAAGAAAAGAAAGAAAAAGTAACTAGCTAGTGAGTGATAATAGCTTCCAGAAGAATTTATCAAGAAAAAAAAATAGGAAGCTAGAGAGTGCCGGAAAGAAAACTAGATGTTCTCGGAAAAAAAGGAAAAACAAATAGAAATTAAATTTTAGATACCTAAAGTGAAATAATACACAAAAAAAAAATGCAGTGAAGTAAAAGGAAAAAAAAAGAATTGAATTGAAACTATCAAATACTCGTAGTTCACCGATTAGTCCCAAATGAATTGTGATAAATACATTTATTGTGGTTGGAGATTGATTTTTTTGAGTGTATAAGTTGACGTTGCAGTTGTATAAGTTGACGTAGTACTAGCGCAACATTGTGGAAAAGAGCGAAACCAGGCTGGAAGGAGTGGCTAAAGATGCATAATTTGATGTTTTCTCGGGGAGAAGAATATAACATAAGTTGCAAGTATTCAAGCTATTAAAATAAGTATTTTTATCCGTTTACGATTTAGGGCATTAATCGGGTTTTGAGTAGATAATAAAGATTATAAGTGAGTTCGTTGGCGTTCGACTTCGACGCGACGTGGGAAGCAGAGGAGGCGAGTTCGATTCCGGGTTTCGTATCCGAGTAATTCCTTTTTTTTTTTCTTTTTTTTTGCTTTTGTTTTTATTATCATGTTAGTTAAATCATTTTTTTTTTGAATTGAATTATATTATAAAATGTTAAGATTTATGGATTTAAGACTATATAACTGAGACCTAAGCTAGTTTTAAGAGATATTGTAAATTTATATTTAAGAAGTCATTAAAAATTGTAACGTTTGTAGAAACCGATTTGTTCTTATTTTTTCCTCCTCCGTTTTTGTTTTTTATTATTTCATTATTCTGTTTTGTCCTCTCGGAGCGCGAATCCCCCATTTGGTCGCGATTCTGGATGCGGGTAGTAAGACGGAAGAGCAATCGCGTGGCGCCCATTTTAACATCTTAACCTACGACCACTCTCCTTAGTGGTCGGGCACACTTCCGTGGTACGGCGCATTGAACGGAGAATTCGGCGGTAACAGTATATACTAATATATGTATATAATTGTGTATAATGTCTATGTGTGTGTATGTGTATGTATATAGGTTAAGTAGACTAAGCTTTATTTTAAGTTAGATATTAAGTTCTTATAAAAAATAAAAAATTACATCCATAGGCTAAGTTTTTTGTTAACAATTTTTTCTTAGCCCTAAATATACGAAATAAACATTTATAAATAAAATGTAAATGAAGTCGAAAGACATAGTTATAAGAATTTAGATTAGCTTAGAGTGCCTGTGTGGGGCCAGTAAGTTAGCATAAGGTTGTTAAGTAATTGTAAGCTACCATTTAAGCATTTTTTGTTAGTATGTAAGAATTAGTGATTAAGAAAATAAAATGCATTTAAAACTTAAAACTGAAACTGATATCTTTTACCACAACTCTTAGTAGTCTACGTTCGACTCTTTCCTCCATATCTGATGGAATGCGACGTAATAGTTGTTGTAAAGGCTTAAATTCTTTGTATCTTTGTAACCCATATTTGTTGCATTTTCCATTTCTAGCCGGACAATAATTACCGTCTGCCAAGTAACCCAACCGATCACATCTTTCGCATTCTCTATCTGCAATGCTGTTAATTCCATTCAAAGACGGTGTATGAACTATCGACTCCGTTTGGCTCTCGATCTGCCCATGTACTTGGCACATATATAGTATTTCCACTAAAGAATCCGTTTCCAGCAGACGTTTCTTTAAATCTCCAGAAGCCCATGCATCTATGATCTTGTCTTTTATATTTGTGTCCACAACTTACTGCTTCGTTTTTCCAAAAGAACATTTTTTTCGAGCTGAATGGCGCAAAGTATTGAAAAGAATAACAGAATTAAAAGTCGCGCTGAAAATGGCGAAAAGAAACCCTGCGAACGAGGACTAAGTAAAAAACACGTCCTTTGGGCTTGAAAGCAGACAGCAGACTCACTGTTTTTTTTTTTTATTTAACTTTCTTGAATTGTCAATTAGGTAACGTAATGTAATGTATTGTGTTTGTAAGATGATATCGTAGCCTTATGCTTGCGAGATAGTATCGTAACATTCCGCCCACCTTGGAACAAATGGATAATAAGTTCCAAAGTCTTTTAGTTTATGATGAGTTATCGATGGGTTCTTCATGTGCGTCCAGTAGTGGCGATATCTTGACAATAGGACGAGTCAAAAAACCATCAGCTGTTTTAAGAGTGACTACGCGCACTTTGCCGTCTGCTCCTGGATGAACATTTGTCACTCTTGCAAGTTTCCATTTGGTTGGAGGTAGCTTCTCATCTTTGATAATGACTAAGTCACCCATCTTGAAGTTGGTACTGGAGCGATTCCATTTTGATCGCTGTTGCAGTTGGACGAGATACTCCGAGCTCTATCTTCTCCAAAAATGTTGTCTCAAACTGGAAATTAGATGCCATCTGTTAGCAAGACTTACTTTAAAATCCGTCATATCGTTTACATCGGATGATATAGAGCAAAGGGATCGGAAATTGACACAATCTTCTATTTCAGTCAACAGCGTTGAATACTCTTCAAACGTCAATAAATTATCTCCTAATGTGCGCGCCGGTGATATTTGACGCGTTTTCCAGCAGATTCCCAATAACCGCCCATGTCAGGAGAAGCTGGCGGATTGAAGTGCCAAGTCGTGCCGTCGTCTGCAAGATATCGTCAAAAACATTAGAAATTCCGCCTCATCCTCCATCCCAACGCTCATTTACAATGACATTCCAGCTGTCAGCTCTTTGGATAAGGCCAATCTGCTTGCTGCACACTTTGCGGCCAGCTCAACACTCCCAGATTGTGCTTTGTCTCCGCCTACACTTGAGTGCGTCGAATCTTCAATGGGACGAATCTACTTTCGCACTCGTGTAGTAGCAAGAGTACTTAAAGATCTCAACATACATAAATCCGCTGGTCCAGATGGTATATCTCCCCTTCTTCTGAAGAGGTGTTCTTCCTCGCTGGCAAAACCACTGCGTAAGCTTTTTCATCAATCCTACACTTTAGGACTCTTCCCGAGCAGATGGAAAACAGCATTTGTCCAGCCCGTCCCTAAAAAAGGCGAATCATCTTCTCTCTCCTCCTACAGACCCATTGCACTTACGTCCCTTCTTTCCAAAGTCATGGAAACACTGATAAATCGTCAGCTCATGAAATATCTCGAAACACGAAAACTTCTCAATGACCGGCAGTACGGTTTTCGTAGCAACAGGTCCACTGGTGATTTGATGGCATGTCTCACCGAAAAGTGGAACCAAAGCGTACATCAATCTGGCGAAAGCAAGATAGTTGCACTTGATATTTCTAAGGCATTTGACAGAGTTTGGCATCAGGCTTTTTTTTCGAAAATGCGTGCATTTGGGATCGACGACTCTCTTCTTCAATGGATTAGAAATTACCTTTCGGAACGTTCAATTCAAGTTGTCTTGGACGGTTTCAAGTCTGATATTCACAAAATAAATGCTGGTGTGCCCCAGGGCTCTGTTCTGTCACCGACACTCTTTTTAATTTTCATTAACGATCTCTTGTCTACTACTTCTAATCCAATATATTCCTTTGCTGATGACAGTACTCTATGCTTTTCATATTCGTTTCCGGACTCACGGCCCTGATCTTCGGATGTAGAACGAGAACGGCAGCGTATGCTAAGCTCATTAAATTCCGATATCAACAGCATAACCAATTGGGGAACTATCAATAGAGTGGAATTTAATGCTTCCAAAACACAATGCTGTCTGCTGTCTTTAAAGCGAAATTTAAACACCCAGCCATTATCTATGAATGGCACTTGCATGGTCGAAACCGAAAAACTTTCCATTCTCGGTATGTGTGTCAATGACATCTTACGTTGGAATGACCACATATTTGATGTCGCCAAAAATGCTGCGAAATGTCTAGGTTTCCTCAAGCGATGTAAGAAATATTTTACCCCCTCTGATCTGGCCTCAATATATAAGGCATTCATCCGCCCAAAATTGGAGTACAACTCCCACATCTGGTCAGGTGCTCCTAAAACATCTCTGCACCTGCTAGATAGGATTCAAAACCGTGCGATAAAACTTATTGACGATACTAATATCAGTCAATCAATGGACACCCTCGAACACCGACGAAATGTCTCACTTTGTTTTATCGCTACTTCCACCACCAGTGCTCCACTGAAATCGCCAGTAGCATTCCGCCCATTCAAACTTTCAACCGTAACACCCGTCTCGCTATGAATGCTCATCAGTATACCCTCAAGCCCATTTTCGGACGTACTCTAAAATATCGTGATTCGTTCCTAAGCCGTACAACTCGCTTATGGAATGCCCTGCCGATCTCTGTATTTCCTGGTCGTTATAACTTGCAAACATTTAAAAACAATGTACATCGGTACCTCTCATTTCTTCCTCCCTAAATTTCCTTTGCCCGCGCTGTGTACAATCACATTAAGGGTACTCAAACCCCTTGAGCGCGCGCTCATTATAAAAAATAAAAAAAAATAAAAAAATTTGGTTAACGCTTCGTCTTTGATGGCTTGGGATAGCAAGATGTTAAGCTCTTTTTCAGCTCCAACGAAATTGGAGCCATTGTCGCTGTACAACTCCTTACAATGACCGCGACGCGATACTAATCTCTTGAACACAGCGACAAAGGTTGGTGATGACAAATCACTGGCCTGTTCTAAATGCATTGCGCCTGTTGACATGCAAATAGAAATCGAAATGTATCCTTTCACGGCTTTTGAACTTCGACCTCTGAAAAAACGTAGATGTATTGGACCCGCAAAGTCCACACCGCTGCGTTGGAAGGGTCTGCTAGCTATAACACGAGGCCTCGGCAAATCGCCCATCAGCTGTTGTTGGATTATGTGGGAGTGTCGGCGGCATTTAACACACAATCTGCATTTTTGCGTAGTATATTTCGAGCGCCAATGACCCAAAAGCTGTTCTAGAGCATTGCTTGCATAGCTTGTGGACCTGCGTGAAGTGTCATGCGATGGATTTCTTCACAAATGAGAGTCGTGATTCTTGCTGTTGCTGGCAATAGAATAGGATAGTAACGCAGCCTTCCGCCCACCCTGAGCACACCTTTCTGGTCTAAGAATGGATACATCCTCAAAAGCTTGCTGTGGCGGCTCAAAGGCTGGTTAGACTTGAGGTATTGAATGTCCATTGCGAAGAAAGATGCCTGAGTAATCTCAGGCATGTGATGAAAGCTTCTTCTAACTCGGAAATTACAGAAACTTTCTTGTACGAAAGCAACCACGATTTGTTTGTTTGCGTACTGCGACAGCTAGTCGAGAGTTGTAGAGAAATCGTAACACATATGCGGTGACACGCTTCAACTTCCGCAAAGATGAATACCGATGGACAAGCTCCGAAATAGGTGGTACTTGCTGCACACTTGTAACGTTGACTGCTTCTGAGCGTTGATCCATGTTGGTTGAGAAAATCTGTTGTGGAGGCCATGAAGACTCTAGCTGACTTAGCCAATGCGGGCCGTTCCACCAGAGTGGGTGATCAGCAAGATGATTCGGTTGTACACGGCGCGTGGCAAAGTCTGCTGGGTTTTCTGCGGATGGTACGTGAAACCAGTTTTCGGCGGGTACAGTCTGTTGGATCTGCGATACGCGATTGGCCACAAAGGTACACCATTTTCCAGGATATTTGCTTATCCATGCAAGGGCTACACTTGAGTCCGTCCATCCATACATGTTTCGGATGTTTTTTCCTAATGTATGTCTCGACCAGTTGTGCTAATAAGACAGCACCGAAAAGCTCCAAGCGTGGTAGAGACAACGTCGTTAGCTTCAAAGGAGCGACTCTTGTTGTAGCCGTTAGAAGGTGGACAGATATTTTTCCGTCTGAATAAACTGATATATGGCGGCGGCGTATGCTGATTGTGAAGCGTCAGCAAAGCCATGTAGATCTGCTATAGTGTTAGGGATCCCGACACCGATCCACCTCGGCACTTTGATTGTTGCGATGCTCGTGATGTGGTTCCTGTAGCTTAACCATTGGTGTCTAACATATTCCGGCACAACTTCATCCCAGTCCACCTTAGGCTTCCACAAATGTTGGAATAACATCTTAGGGATGATTGTACTAGGAGAGACCAGACCCAGCGGATCAAACAACTTTGATACCTCTGAAAGAAACAAACGTTTAGTTAGGTTTGTAGTGTGTAAATCATGAACCTGAACAGCAAATCTCAGGCTGTCGGATGAGGGTTCCCACTGAAGACTCAGAGTTCGTAGGTTGTCCGGTTCTGATAAATCCAAAGACTGCAGAGTTTCTCGTTGGTCTTCTGGAATCGTATTGATGACAAGCGGAGAATTTGTTGACCATTTGCGAAGACAAAAGCCAACTCGACTCAGTATTGTCGAAACCTCAGCTTGAAGTCGGCACAGGTCAGATTCCTCAAAACAACCGGTTAACAAGTCATCCATGGTGAAGAATGACTTCTGTTGCTTCAGGGTAGTCCTGACCTTCGTCTAGTGCGGTTTGTTGAACACACTTCACCGCGAGATGAGAAGACGAGGCAACTCCGTAGGTGACATCTTTGCTATGTCGGCGCTCATGGTAAAACGATACGATCGCAATCGAATTAGGGCTAGGAAAAGATCTGGTTGAAGTTGGGGGCCAATCATTTGCGAGTTGTTTAGGGAAAAGCCAGTTGTAGTGCGGCACGAAGCGTTGAAAACAACTCTCAACTTAGTTGTAGTGCTGGTTTCTTTAATGACAGCTCTATGTGGCATATAGTAATTCTTGCCAGCTTCTGGAATATGTTCTACCTTTTCCATATGGCCTAGTTGTACAAATTCATGGATGAAATCTTTGTACTGGGTCCTGAGTTTTTCATGTTTGGCGAAAAGCGATTCCATTCGGAGAAGAGCACGAACGGCAGCGCGACGAGAATCACCAAGTGGGCACTCAGACTTAAACGGTAGTTTGACTACGTAGCGGCCATCCTCTTTGCGGTAATGCGTGTCTGCAAAATGCTTTTCGCACAGCTGTTCCTTGAAGGTCAGGTGTTTCACTTCAGGAACGGATTCGATCTCCCAGAATCTGGAAACTGCTTTTGTCAGTGAATGGTCGGTATACAGACAAACGGCGGTATTAGTCATAAAAGCGGGCTTCGTGTCGATGACCTTCCCAAAAAGAACCCAACCAAGTGTTGATTGCTGTGCGATGGGAGTACCAATAGGGTCCATGACCAAGCCAGTGCGAAGAAATTTCCTAGTTCATCTGATCCCAGCAATATGTCGACAGCAGATGGTGTGTGAAATTGGGGATCTGCTAACTTCAGACGAGTGATATGTGGATAGACGATTTTGGTGAGTTTTAATAATGGTAAATCGTTTGTAATTTTCTGCAAAATGTTGGAACGGATTGTGGTGATGAAGGTGTGGTCGAACGAGGACAAAGTGAGCTCAACTTTGCCTTTGGAGTTTCCAGCTGTAGTGCCGGCTATTCCTTCAATCGTTGCTAAAAACGGAGATCTTATTAGTTTAAGTTTTTGGACAAACCTTTCACTGATGAAGGAAAGATGCGATCCGTTGTCGAATAGGAGCCTGGCTGGTTGGTATCTTCCGGAATGATCGACGACCTTTACCATAGCGGTGCCGAGTAACACTTGGTGTTCTGTATGCGCGAGATGTGACTGTAGTAACTGGCTGCCCCCGCGCAATTATCAAGGCTTCGCCCTTTAATGACGTTGTCTAATAATGAACGGGGGCAGAGCAAAGTACTGGTCTTATCGTAAACATCTTCAGATGACGCTACCGAAGGTTGCTACGATTTGATCATTCACAAGCTGCCGGTCATAGGTCTTGTTGGCGGCTGGACCACCGGTAGTCCCTACCAGGACTTAAATCACGGTACCATGGGAGTCAGGAGCCCCCCGGATCTCGGTCCGGGCCTGACTTGTTAGAGGTAGGCCCCCTTGTGGGAGCGTCATGGTGGCTGTGGTTTAAACCCAAAATCGCGGGAAAGAGTCTATGGTTTTCCTTTGGTTTTCCTTTGGTTTTCCTTGGTTGACTCAATGTGGAGTTGCAATAAGTGCTGGGTGCTGCGACCCTAAGAGCAGTAAGAGGTTTTAGGTCGGCCTCGACTTATACCAAGGGTGGAACTTGTGCCGGCAACACAGTTCCGAATTGGTATCAAAAATGAATATCATTGTGAGCGATGGCAAGGCGTATCCTTGCTCCCATGGATGTATGGGCATCCCGTAAGTTTAAGCCCACATGGCAGGTACTTACGTTAAAAACATGAGACATCTGTAGAAACTGGCTGCTTGAGCTTGGACCTTGCACGTTTGTTGTAGCTTCCTGATGTAGAAGAGTGTGATGACGTGCTTGACACGATGCTGACACGACATGTATTTCTACTGCGGCATCGTTGCTGCTGGGCAGTTTTTGCACAAATATTGGTCTCGGACGGCAGCAGCTCTTTTGGAAATTTCAAGAGAACGAAATTTGTCGCAGCTGTATATCTTGTGCTTTGAAGAACAGAAGAAGTGTGCAGTGAACCTGAGATGAACTTTGGTTTATTTCTTGATTGCTGGTGAGATTTAACGATGGAAACTGCTTGATGTGAATTTATCGCGTTTAAAGAAAGGCATCTGGTTTCGATAAATGAGACGAAGGGTTTCGAAAGTGGGAACGCCGTCGCTTGTTTGAAATAATTCCCATTGCCTATGGGCTTCAGAATCAAGTTTGTTTACCGTTAAATGAACCAGCCAATCGTCCCAGTTTGTAACAGGCCTGCCAAGTGCTTTGAGGCTTGGACAATGCTCTTGAGTGACGTCCAGAAGTCCTTTTAGAGCTAATTCACTGTTCACTTTCTTCAATCCGAATAACGCGTTAAAATTCGAGTCAATAATGATGCGTGGGATGTTGTAGCGTTTCTTTAAGAGTGTCCATGCTTCTTCGTAGTTCTGGTCGGTTAAAGGAAATCCCTTAACAACATGATGTGATTCACCCTGCAAACTCTGCAACGCAAGTAGTGAAATTTCTGCGATCCGCTAAGCGATGGTTCATTATTAATCATCGACTCGAAAGCATCGCTAAATTATCGCCAATCTTTGGGATCGCCAGAAAAATGCGGAAGGGGTATGTTTGGCAGTTTTATGTCAGCGCGTGATTGCGGTTTTGTGTCACGAGTACAATGCGGTTGCGATGTAACTGCAAACTTATTGGCAGCGCGTTTGAAATTGGCCAATGCTTGTCGATACCAATCCTCACCTTGGTCTCTTTCTGATTCTTGCTCCTTTAAAGTCTCACCGCCACAAGAAAGTTCCACTTCGTCCTGAGCTTGGAAAAATTAAGCCCACACAATCGATAGAAGTTGGAGATACGATTCAATTTCAGCCTCATCGAACGAATCAGCTTTTTTTACTCGCGGCGAGACTCCTTTTAATAGAAAAGCGCAAGTGTACTGCGTAAAAGATGAACAGTTTGAGTAAATGATGAAAAGTAACGGTTACGGTTTTGTCACACCATTCGGCACCTCCGACGCAAAAAAGTCCGTGTCCGTATATACTCGTATGTACCACGAACACGAGTTATTTCATAAAAGCCAATTGTATCATATAGTAAATTCAAAATTCGCGAAAAATTGCTATTTAAGTAGAGTTGAGCATGAAGAGTGGTGAAGGGAATTCGTCGCTGGAAGCTTGGGAAATCGTTTGTTCGTTGCGGAGCACTAACTGGCGGAGATTAATCAAAAGGAAAAGCAGACCGGAGTACACTTCAGCGTGTGATTGAAAAATTTGGTAACTGACACCAACGTGGTGGTATTTCTATCAATTTATCTTCTTTGGTTTACGTATCGAAATATACATATATATTTAATTGCCATACGGTTTGCATTTTGATATTTCGCTTGGTGTATTATTATCCTTTATCCGTTATAGCAACAGTAACTATGCATACACTTCAAGCTATTAGAAGTCGTCTGAAGGTATCGGAAAATGATAATCTCGAATTAATTAAAATAAAAGCTGAAAAACTGTCTGAAACTTGGGACGAATTTATTAAAACTCAAAATGAGATGCATGCGTTTCAATTATGTGGATCCAGACATAGATTTTGTAGCGTATGAGAACAAATATTTTAAGGCACGCGGATTGATGTTGGTTGCTATTCGCGCTCGAACTACAGTTTCTCAAACGTCAACGGTTACTGGAATGATAGCAGTACCGAAGCCCTTAATCGTATAGCCGAATAGCAAGCCTCGTTTTTACAACAATCAACTAGTACCCCTTCTGCTCGTTCAAATTCAACTGTGGTTAAGGATTGTGAATTGCAGAAAATTGTTATTTCATCATTTACTGGTTCCTATAAGGGTTGGCCTTCGTTTAAAGATTTATTCCAAAGTTCAATCGCTAGCAAAACAAAAATTTAACAGATACCCAACAGTTTCATTATTTGAAATCCTTTCTGCGTGACGAAGCTGCATTTATCACTGTATGCGATTAAAATTAAGCCAAGCTTGGGAACGATTCCAACTCGTTATGATCGGCCAATGCAAATAGTAAACTCATTCATCAAAAATGTAAAAATTTGATGAATCTTACCTCTTGTAATGCCACGGATTTAGGTACTTTACGTAAAATCTCTGATGGAGCTGATGAAGTGGTTAGAGGCCTATACGCAATGGAGCGAAGCGAGCTTGATTCATGGTTGATATTTCTTTTGTTGAACAAGGTTGACCCAGATACGCGACACTCGTGGGCAAAATCTAGCGTTGCAAACAATATCCCTCCCATCAAGGAATTGCTGATTGCTACGCGCTGCGAAGCATTGGTTCGATATCGTTCGAGTCAAAAGAAATCGCAACAATCGGCTCGTACATTTGTCTAGAAATCCTGGGATAATGCCGGTCAGAATTTATCCAAGTGCATAAAATGTAGCGATGACCATTCACTGTTTCATTGCGATAAATTTCGGGCTTTGGATCTTAGTTCACGTCGCCAATTTGCAAAGCATCATGGCTTATGCTTCAATTGTTAGGGACATTCATCGAAAAAATGCAAATCATTGCACCGATGTAATGAATGTGGTCATCGCTACCACTCAATGGTTCATTCGTATCCCTGTACTTTTTTGAATTTCCTTTGGCTTCAAACATCTCACTCTTCGTCAACTCACTCTTAGTCACCTCACTCTTCGCCACCTCACTCTTCCGCACTTAACTCATAGTCACCTCATTCTTCGTCAGCTCATTCGTCGTTGCCTCACTCGTCGTCATATCACTCTTCGTCACCTTCCTCTTCGTCTCAAAAACCATCGATACAGTCTTCTAGTACGTTATCTGTAAACGTTGCTACGCATCTCAATCATTCTCTCGCGTTTATTCCTACTGCAGTGGTAGATGTTTTGGACATCCAGGGACGCACTTAACCCTGTCGCGTAATCCTAGATTCCGGATCCCAGATATTGTTCATTTCCGAAGGTTGCCTTCGTCGCCTTGGACTACGTAGAAAACCTGCAACCCTTTCGATTTCTGGAATATGGTCGTCAGATGGTGGAACCACGCGTGGTTGCTGCAGTCTACAAATTCGATCTCGAGTTTCATGGGACAGTATTCGGGTCACTGAATATATTCTCTTTACACCAACTTCTTGTCTTCCGGCAATTTCACTCGACATTCAAGCATTGAACAAGGTCTTCACGTTGTTGATCTTAGCAGATCCTTCATTCGACACCACTTCAGCTATCGATATCCTACTAGGTGCTGATCAGTTTTGGAACATACTCACCAGTGACGGACTATTAGGAGATGATGGTCATCCCGTAGCACAGTCTTCAATCGTTGGATAGTCGTTGGCGATAATTCTACTCGACTTGGTCCAATCTCCTCATTTAATAGCGTCATTGACAACAGCACCAAGGTTATTTTGGGAATTGGAAAAGACCGCAGTAACAACAAGGAAGTACTCTGATGGGGAGAATGACGTATAAGCCCATTTCCAATCGACGGTATATAAATACTGTGTATACCTACCATTTAAAGATCATGACCCTGTTTTTGGTAACACATACAACGGAGCGCTTACTCGTTTACATCCAATTCATGCGAGAATACCTGCGCCTGGGGCACATGCAGGAGGTCTCCAGCACAAACTTTGATTCCTCTTCGGGTAGTTTTTTTTACTTACCACACCACCCGATGGATCGATGGATCCTACCAAAATCGTTGAACGACATTTTGCATATAGGCCCTAGCATTCAAATAAATCTTGTAGCAGTCTGTCTTCGATTTCGACTTTATCGGGTTGTTTTTTTGCAGACATCGTTAAAATGTTTAGACATACGAGTATATGAGTAACAGAGTCTCGTCGTCGGTACCAACGGATTCTTTGGAGGGAGAACTCGAAGAATGCAGTTAAGCATTTTGAGCTCTGCATGGTAACATATGGGATATCATGTGCCCCATTTCTATCAGTGAGAGTTCTGGAGCAGTTGGCTACTGATTATGCCCATGGGTATCCACTTGCTTCCAATATTATACTCAACAATTTTTATGTGAAAGATGCGCTCACATGAGCGGATACGGATGCTGTGCTCATTAACAAGAAAAATGAGTTAATCAACTTGATCTCCCTAGGAGGGCTGGAGCTAAATAAATGGATTTTGAATTCCCCGTCGCTGGTAAACTCGATGACCTCTGATGAGATTAATATGACATCACTATTCGACGGTAGTAATACTTCTATTGCCAAGGTCTTAGGTACGCACTGGAACTATTGCGATGACAATTTACTGTTTAGGGTAACTTTATTCGATATTAACAGGGCTACTAAAGGACAGCTTCTGTCAGATGTAGCCTTCTTCGACCCACTGGGGTTGCTAGCACTGGTTGTCATATTATTCAAATGTTGTTTCAACATCTGTGGTTTTTAAACCTTAGCTGGGATGATGATGTACCTAAGCACTTGTCTGACAAGGGACTAAAAGATCGCAATGACATCCATGCCTTCAATAACCTCGCAATCCTCGTTACATTCCCAAC
>CASBSA010000125.1:0-43000 GCA_949129095.1 Volucella bombylans
ATTTTCGTGGGGGCTAACGCCCCCATTTATTATGCTTAATACAAGCTTAAAAACTAAGACTTAAACTAATACTAGGGCTTAAAGCTAAGGATGGTGAAGGAGATCGAATTTGAGGGAAAGTGTGCTGCGATTAAAATCGAAAACGGAAAGGTTGGAGTTTACCTTACGCAGCATACGGGAGATTGGTTCGTTAGAGCCATATGTGGTGCGGTGGATAGGTAGATAAAAGAGACGGGTGGAATGTAAATTACGAGGGTTAGTGTTAAAGAAAATGGAGTTGCAAAGAGGCATGCAATCGACGGAGCCTGAGAGGAGTCGGTGAATGAACAAAATGTCTGCTGCGTCCCTTCGTTCCTCAAGGGTATTCAGGTTAATGAGTTTGAGACGGTCTCGATAGGGAGGTAAGATTAGAGGATCGTTCCAAGGTAGACCTCGAAGAGCAAAGCGAAGAAAACGACGCTGGATCCCTCAATACGAGATACCTGAACTCGTTGAAAGGGACACCACGCTTGGCTAGCGTACTCGAGAAGGGGGCGAACGTAAGTGATGTATAGTGATCTAGTCACGTACGGGTTGCAGAATTCTTTGGACCATCTTTTAACGAAGCCGAGTGATGAGTTTGCTTTAGAAATTATCTAATCAATATGCGAGCGGAAATTAAGCTGCCTGTCGCATAATATACCAAGGTCGCGGATAGATTCAACAAGGGGTATAGGTTGGCCGTCGAGATGGTAAATTCGTTGAGGAGACTTCTTGCACTTACGCGAGAAAGTAATCGATTGACATTTGGAGACATTGAGCTCTAAGCAGTTCTTGATGCACCAGGTGGAAAAACTATTTAGATCTATTTGCAGGAGGGTGGAGTCTTGTTGTGAGGAAATGGGTTTAAAAAATTTGGTATCGTCAGCATAGAGAGAAAGTGTTGAGTGTTGAATGAGCCTTTGAAGGTCGTTAATAGTTAGGATGAAGAGGAGTGGACCTAGGTGACTACATTGAGGAACACCTGAAGTGGCCAAGAAAGGGGCCGATAGGACAGATCTGAAACGAACATTATAAAAACGATTATCCAGGTAAGAAGATATCCATTTAAGCAAAATGGGTTCAAAGCCCAGGACGGACAATTTGAACAGGATTAGTTTATGAGATACGAGGGCGGGTCAATAAGTCCGTGACTTTTTGAATTTCTGACCTCTTTACTGAAACAGCAACACTGCTCCTGTCAACAGGCATCTGTCAGTTGACTCCTGTCAAAATTTAAACTTGCTGCCTCAGTTAGTTTGTGTTTGACAGCTATTTTTATCGGACTACTCACTACTCAAAAAGAAAAAAGTTCTTTTCCACCAAGACAATGCAAGGGTGCACACATGTGCAGTTGCCATGGCAAAAATCCATGAATTGGGCTATGAATTGCTCCCTCATCCACCCTATTCTCCAGATTTGGCTCCGAGCGACTACTTCTTGTTCCCAAACCTGAAGAAATGGCTTGGTGGAAAAAGATTTGACTCCAATGATGAAGTCATCTCGCAAACAAAGGCCTATTTTGAGGACCTCGACAAATCATTTTTTTTGGAAGGGATAAAAAAATTGGAGAAGCGTTGGACAAAGTGTATAGAGCTCAAGGGAGACTACGTTGAAAAATAAAATTATTTTTTTATCAAAAAATCTGTGTTTATTCCAAAAGTCACGGACTTATTGACCCGCCCTCGTATCTTGTTAAAAGCTTTACTGAAATCAGTTGTTATAACGTCAACTTCTTTACCATTTTCTAAGGCTGAGAGAACAGAGGACACGAATTCTACGAGGTTAGTGGTAGTTGATCTACCCTTCAGAAAGCCGTGTTGATTGGGGGAAATAAAAGATTTACACTGAAAGCTTAAGGCTTCATGCAAAATACTTTCGAGGAGTTTGGGTATATGGGAAAGTTTAGCTATAGGGCGGTAATTAGTGACTTCGCTCTTTAATCCCTTTTTGTGTATGGGTGTTATGAAAGAGGACTTCCATATCTGTGGAAATTCACCTTGAGAGAGCGATAATCGGAAGAGATTAGCAAGGGGGCGTGAAAGAGTTGAGGAACACTTTTTAAGAAATATGGATGGAAGGCCATCTGGGCCGGGTAAGTATTCATCATTAAGTTGTTGTAATTTGTTTTCTATTACTGTATGATCAAAGCTATGAGAAATAGTAGGGCCAATAGGGAAGGTAAGTAGGTATTTGAAATAAGAGGGATCCGGTACGAAGGAATTATCGGCAAAAGATTGCTTAAAAAAAGTAGCAAAAAAGTTAGCTATGGTATGCGGATCAGTTGATGATATATTTTCGTATGAGAGGGATGGAGGAAAACCGTCGGATTTTTTTTTGTAATTAACGAATTGATAGAAAGACTTAGGATCATTTATAAGCCTTGATTGCGCACTATCAAGGTATCGCTGATAGAGAAACTTATAGAGCTGGGCGAATTGAAGGTATGACCCGAGATAGTTTGAATAGTCAACAAAAGAGTTGGACCGGAGGAAAACTGTCCATAATTTGTTTCTTTTGTTACGTAAAGAGCGAAGTTTACGATTATACCACGGGGGGCTCGTAGAAGAGGTCCTATTACGCGAAAAGGGGACATAGAGAGAAATAGAATTAAGTAATTCTCTGTAGAAAATAGAGAGAGCACTTTTTAGGGGCATATTAGCGAAATCAAAAGAACACTTACTAAGATATGCGTTAATTTTGCGGAAATTCGCTTTATGAAAGTCGTAAGAAGTGGTAGCTGCAGATGGGGTGGGGCGGAAAGTAGAGTGGTGGAAAAGAGAAAGAAGAAGTGGTGGGTGAAAGTTATCAATGGTCGATAGTGAAAGGGGACAGAGCGAGACAGAGGAGTTTATGGGGTCAGTGGTGAAAATGAGGTCTAATTGCCTTCCCATATAGTTGGAGACTCCACTAACTTGGCATAAGCTAGAGTCTGTGAGCTCATCCAAGAAGAGACATTCTTTACTCGAGACAGGGTAAGCGATAAAAAAAGATTTATCATCTGATTGAGTCCAGTGCAGCTGAATTAGATTGAAATCGCCAAATACGATGATATCATCGAGAGGATCAGATAAGTTAATTATTTGATCAATTGCATCGATAGCGAGTTGGTAGCATTCGATTGGTTGGGCCGGTAGGATGTAAAAACACATAATGTACAGGGACCTGCAGGGGAGTGTTATCTTTATTGAAACGTAGTCAAGTTTAAAGGAAGTAGAAACAGCGATTGGTGAAGAGTTTAGGTCATTGCGGACGGCCAGTAGGACACCTCGACACGGAGCATCATCATTTGGGCGGGTAAGATCGTCGTCTCGGAAAACATTGAAACTAGGGGGGAATAATTCCTGATTCTTTATATCGGGAATTAGATTAGTTTCGGTCAGAGCGTAGACCTCAAATGGGAGAGCGTGAGATTGGCGCAAGACGGCACGGGTCTTAGATCGCAGTCCTCTTACGTTTTGATAGTAAAAGGTAAGAGGAAGGTTATTACGAGAGGTCGTAGGAGTGGATGGTCGAAACACTGGCAATGGTAGCACGTTAGGGACGAAAAAATTTGTCGTTGTCAGCTCTGCTTCGTTGGAGGTGTGAGATCCTTTTTGAGTGCACATAATTACCGAAAGCAGCAAGGTCGTCTGAGACTTTTTGCGGAGACATATTAAAAATCTCGTAGAACTTGATGTATAAGTTCCTTAGACTTGTAAGGTCAGTAGGGAGACCTTCCTGCTGTATTGAGACCATGACGCTTGTTTTAGTTTTCCCCTCATAACAAACTGAGTCTGATTTGTCATGCAGATATGCTAGAAGGAGACGTATATTCTCGTAAGTCTTTTTTTCTCTAAGCCTAGAAAGTGCGTAACGACATTCTGTTGAGCCAAAAGTTTGTTGGGTTATTTTAACTGTGGGAGGCAGAAGGGGGTCAAAAATGGGGCAGGTGGACGAAGATTTTGAAGGCGACGCAGGGGTGATTGAAGGGGCATTAGACACATGTTCATGTGAGGGATTTATAACATGGGACCTAACGAAATTGGGATATTTAGCTCCGGTTTTAAGGTCAAAATTAGGGAAAGAAGTGCTAGTGGGGGCACGTGCAGAGGGGTTAGGTATTTCCGAGGGGTTATTGTGAGCGGTTGGTGCTAATTTGAAAGAGACGCGTTGACGCGGTGGCTTGGGTGGAACGGAGGCTGCAGGTGCAATATAATTAGAGGACCGATGAAGTCGGTTCGGGATGTGAGTGGGAGGGGCGAAATTGGGGAATATATTAGTTTTAAATCTCCAATTAGAGTCAGAATTGGAACGGGAGTTGGAAACGGTTTTCGGTACAGAGTCAGGTTTGCTACGGTTTGGGACGGATTTCGGTATTTTATTAGAGTCCGGTTTGGGATGGGAGTTGGAATCGGAATTAGGTAACTTAGATTTAAGCTTCTTTTTATCCTGTTTCTTGGTAGGTGTTTCGATCCATTTACAGATGCGCATCTTTCCAACGTTGAAATTAGTACCAGCAGGGTTTTTAAATAATCATTCGTATCTAGCAGGGAGGTCGAATTTAAAGCTTCGATTACCTTTGTGGTGAGATGGCAGGGACGTTTCACATTTGCTGATGGTGATGCCGTATTTGTCTGCGAAGAATTTCGTGATCCAAGAAATATCAGCGTTTACGGGGGTGCCTTTGATGAAGAATGTACTCATATCGGTTTCAATTTTTTCCAGTCTACGCCTCCATTCGGAAGGTGTCCATGTAGTACCAAAATGTTTGATTAGCTTGCGTGGGGCGGCGATGGGAGGAGTTGACAGTGAAACAGTTTCGGTCTCCTGGATTGAAGTGGCAGCGGGAGAAGTTGTAGATTTAATTAACCGTTGTGGACGAGGAGGTGGTGGTAAAAGTGGGTCGACTTCGGTTTCCAGTAATTCAGCCAAAATTGATGTATTGTAGTGGACATTCTGATGGTGTTGTGTGTGGAATGGTAAATCGTCAATTTTGCTGCTTACCGTTTCGATATGATTCTCAATATCGAAAATGGTTGATTGTGCGGCAGCTAGATCGTCACCAACACCGTTGATTCTGTCAAAGATTACTTCGAGCATTGGATCAGGCTGCATTAGAGATGGATGGTTCTTTGAGGTAGATTGAAATTGAGTCTCAAGATCTTCACGCAGGTTATTTATCGATTCGCACAATTTAAGGTTAGAGATGTTTTGGGCGGAACAAACTGCTTTGAGATCATTGATCGCAGTTTTCATCTCGACCAGACTTGCAGATTGTTTGTCGATGGTGGTGAGCTTGGACTTAATTATATCGGTTGAGGACAGAATCGAGTTGCCTAATTCATCAGCATAACTGACACTACTTTCTAAGTTGGACTGATTCGTCGTTATCATTTTTGTGAGATTTTTTTGGAATGAGTCATTAGAGTCACTGAGGCACTTTATAGCAAGCAATACGTGCGAAAGCGAGATTATCTTGCACTCATCACAAAAGAATAGGAGGTTGTCAGAGAAGTCTTTGATGTATACACTATTCCTTTTATTTAATCCGACACAAATTGCATGGAATGATTTTCCACAGATGCCCTTGCAAGTGACAAAGTCAGCATTGACATCAAAGATTGGACAGTTAGTAATTCCGCAAGACATGACAAATTTATCAAATGAAAACAAAAAGGTAAACAAAGAACTTTACGCACTGTTATGCACTGCAAGTGAAATTCAGCAAAATCGGAAAATTGGTCAACACTTGGGGGGGGTAATGCACTAAATATATGCGGAACCGATATCAGAAGCGGCAGTTATTGAGCGCGAAAGATTGAGGTCAGCCAAAAAACACAAAACAAACCAAAAAGACAGTCAGCACTTGGGGTAATGTAATAATGTCGCGGAACTGATAGCAGAAGTAGAGATATGGAAGGGGAAGAAATAAATAATATTTAAAAGTTTGATGTGGAGCGAAACCAAAACACGTCCGAACACGACGAGAATTTTTGTACAATACAATACAATTTAAACAGGGTAGTATAAATATCCACTGCTTCTAGTGGAGATGTCGAAACCCAATGTTCGGTATTTCATCGGTTCCCACTGATTTCTTACTTCTTAGCGATTCGAACATCATTTGGAGCTCTGCCTTCGTAATAAACGGTGGTAGTACCATTTCATTGGTGATGACATTATTTGCCATATTCTCGTCACTGAACTGGGTGAAACCCGAGCTCTCGAATCGCCAATTCACAATTTCGAAGGTAGAAATTGTGCACAAGGACTCGATTCTCCAGGTCGTGGTTCGGGCCAATGATGTCATTCGCCTTATATACTTCCTGGAAAGTCGCTCCTATAGCCTCTACCTTCTCCTGCGGATCCTCGATCACAAAGAAGTTGTCATCATCAACAGCCTCATTTGGATCGATGCCTGCTGCTATAAGTATGTTCTCGTTGTCCGTCGTTCGGGCGATTTTAAGACACAAAAGGTCGTTGTGATCTTTCCTCCGAAATATTTTATTTATTTGCGGGAACATATTCGGGTTGCTGGTGTTTACAGCCCGAATTTTGTTGTTCCAATACAAACTTACAGATGGTCTGTAATTTTCTTTTATTAATACTTGGAGGTTTTTGATCGACGACTTTAGCGTCATAATCTACGGGTTATGTTTGTCAGTAAACTGTCTGTACAAGGTTTTTAGCCTTGACAGCAGTCTACTTTTATGTCGGTGCAGTGCGTCAATGGTTGCGTTGCGGAATAAGTCTTCGTTGTCAGTGTATTGATACCGAGGTATCGTTTTGTCCATTGATCGTTTAATTGTCTCGTCCATTAGTTTTAGATACCTGTCAATCTCCTCGTTTGACAGATTTCTATTGGACGGTGGGTAGAGCGAATTCGAGGAGAGTGCTCTCGTCATTGTTCTGGAGAAGTGTGTCCAACGCACCCTACTATAGTTGTAGGCATGCCTTTGAACAAACTCGTCCAATTCCGCAGCTTCGTTCGGTACGCTTATTTCGGTACAGAGTCCGCAATGGTCACTGTCATACACAAAAGTGCGTAGACAGTTTATGGTTTGTTGGTTTGTGCATGTCAGGTGTACTCGTGTGTCGAACAGCAGGAGATCCAAATAGGACCCGTGTCTAGGAAACGACGGACTATCCGTCGCCTTAATGAAGAGTCGATACATTATACTGTGCTGACCCCACCAATTGAATAGTAGGTTCCCTCTAGTATTTGGAGTATTATTTCCCCAATCACTATGTTTGGCGTTGAAATCTCCGCCGATAATAAAGTAGTTCTCCTCCAATTCCAGTCTTAGGAATCGAAAAAGTGTCTCGAACTCTGAGATGAATAAAGTGGATTGAGTAGCCTTAGGTGCATAAACAGACACCATGTATAACCGCTTTCCACTACGGAGAGGGATATACACGATGCATGCTTCCAGCACCTGGAACCTACGTACTACACGACTGTACACTCTTTTAAAACGTATACCTTTTCGTACGAAAATCGCAACGCCTCCTCCCTGAATGGAGTTAGGTCGGTTTCTCCGTACTATTTTATATCTTTTGTGCCTCATTTTGTGCCTTTTGGTGAGCTTAGTTTCGCTAACCAAGAGCACATCAGGGGCTTGGTCTTTAAGCAACTTAAACAGTGCGGCTCTTCGTTCGAGCCTAATCAGTGAATTAACATTCACTGTAAGGACCTTCAGGGTTTGCTCCGCCATGTACGTACCGATTACGACTGGATGTGAGTTAGGCCCGGCAGCAGCGCGTATATTTGATCTAACCGTTTAGCCTGTTCCTGTATTTGACGCTGAAGCTGAGCCATCTGCCCCTGAATAGAGAGCATGATAGCCAGCATGTCAGGTACAGGTTCTGGTGCTCTAGGCGCTGGGGCCTGAGAAGCTACCTTTGGTTGTTGTACCGTATTTCCCCTACCTGCCGCCATTTGGGTGTAGGTAACGTGGGGAGTAACGGCTGGTGTTTGTGTCTGCACGAGTGGACGTTTAATTTCCACTTTCTGCTGCCGAGCCAGATTTACTCTTTTGATGTATTGGAATTTGGGACAACCCCGATAATTTTCTTCTTCAATTCTTCGGAATTGTGGTTCTTTCCGCACTTCACGCATCGAGGCTGCATTTCGCAGTTCGACGCGGCGTGCCCGAACCTTTGGCAACGAACACATTGTAAAATGTTTTCGCTCCTCTTTAATTTTTCCCAGTGTACAACCTGGTAGTCTAGGACTTTGATGCTCCTTAGACCATCCAGTTTGCTGTTGGGACTCAGCTGAACCAGGAAGAACGGTAGTTTCCGCTTCTCCCTTTTGGTTCTAGCCGTGACGAATGGCTTAACCCCTACGAATTTGAGCTCTTAGCACTCCTTCTCTTTCAGCAGTGCAAGGAGCTCCTCCGGATCAGTCGACGGTTCTAATCCTCTCAGCAGCATTGTCTGCAACTTTTCACCTTTCGGTGTGAAGGAGAAGAACTCCGTCGTCGAATACCTTAACAGGTTTTTAATTTTATGATAGCGCTCCACTGTATTGCAATGGATCGCGTGCCTATCTAAACTAAGTCTTTTAACAAAATAGTTATTGCCTACGGCCGACTTACATAGTTCTATGGTTTCCTTTAGTTCCATCTTATATGTGTTTATAGGTGGAACTCGTTGTTTTGTAGTGTTTTGTTGTTTCTGCTGCGGCTGTTGTTGTTGTTGCTGCTGCTGTTGTTGTTGTTGCTACTTCTGTTGTTGTTTTTGTTGCTGCTGCCGCTGTTGTTGTTTCTGTTGTCGTTGTTGCTGTTGCGATTGTTGTGGCTGGAGTTGCTTTTGTTTTTGTAGGTGTTGTTGTTGCACTAATGTTTTTGTGTTCGTTTTCATTGTTAGATGTTCATGTATGGACTGCTTCTGGGCTTGCTGCGTCTGCTGTTGCTGTTGGTTTTGATTTTGGGAGTACTCTTGTGCTTCTCTCCTTCTTCTTGCCATTTGTTTCTCTTTTATGGCTAATACCCTTTGTTCTAGCACTTTGATACTGCTACTTAAAGATGCCACTTCTTCATCTTCATCTTCCGATTCGGAAGGCGCCAAAGACGCGAAGCTGTTATCACCGAGATAGTGACCTTCACCACCCTCTGAGACATACGAATAGTCGTCTGAATCTTGCCTAGAGCGTAAATTATCTGCTGCCGTTGTCGTTGTGCGCACCCCTTCCTGCGATCCACCAGGCAGCTTTTCAGTGGACGTTGAAAGGGAGGGGCGCTTTACCAAGTTAGCCTCCTCCTTCTCTTCATCTTCGATTCGGCTACTACTACTGGTTGGTTGGAAGTAGTTGCCAATTCATCGCCCGATTTTTCTGGTGGTTCCGCTCTTGGTCTAGCGGACCGCTCTCCAGATTCCATCGCGTGATGTTGTTTACCACTTTTTTATCTTTATTTATTTTTCAATTAACAATTAAAAAAAAAAAAGAATGGAAGATATATTTTATTCGACCCGGAGTCGAACCCGTAACCCTTGGCTTGGTAACCGGGCACATTTTCATTTTCATTTTAAATGCATTTTTATTACCATGAATTCATTAATACTTATCGCTATACAAAAAAACGCTTAAAAATTAGCTTAATTATCTTAAAATTTTCTTATTCTAACTTACTGGCCCCATGCGGGCACTCTAAATTAAACATAATACTTAATCTATGTCTTTCGACGTTTCTTACAGACTATTTTTATTTTTGTTTTTACATTTATGAAAACTAAACTAAGAAAATAAAATTTAAGTAGAAAAACTTAGTATATGGACTTTTTGGTTATACTATAAAACTTAAAACTAAACTATAAACTACCTAAAACTAAATCTTAACTACTTAATCCCACTTAAACTATCTAATGCTATACCGTATTTTAGAGTGCTACCCACTTCTGTTCTAGTATACTTTTTTTCTTTTTTTAGATGCAGCATGAATAACATCATGCCGCACCTTGAAACCAAATTGATTTTCCGGAACTATATGTTTGTCCTCAACCCACTTATTCAGGACTCTATTGATCACCTTCTCGAAATCCTTACTGATGTTTGGAAGGAGACTGATCGACCGGAGATTCGCCGGATTGGATGTGTCTTTATTCCTTTTGTGGATGGGGTGTACCACCGCTGTTTTCCAATGCGCTGTATAATGTGCATTGTTCATTGCATTATTAAACAGGGTGGTATAAATGTCCACCGCTTCTAGTGGAGATGTCGAAACCCAATGTTCGGTATTTCATCGGTTCCCACTGATTTCTTACTTCTTAGCGATTCGAAGATCGTTTGGAGCTCTGCCTTCGTAATGAACGGTGGTAGTACCATTTCATTGGTGATGACATTATTTGCCATATTCTCGTCACTGAACTGGGTGAAACCCGAGCTCTCGAATCGCCAATTCACAATTTCGAAGGTAGAAATTGTGCACAAGGACTCGATTCTCCAGGTCGTCGTTCGGGCCAATGATGTCATTCGGGTCATTCTACGGGTTATGTCTGTCAGTAAACTGTCTGTACAAGGTTTTCAGCCTTGACAGCAGTCTACTTTTATGTCGGTGCAGTGCGTCAATGGTTGCGTTGCGGAATAAGTCTTCGTTGTCAGTGTATTGATACCGAGGTATCGTTTTGTCCATTGATCGTTTAATTGTCTCGTCCATTAGTTTTAGATACCTGTCAATCTCCTCGTTTGACAGATTTCTATTGGACGGTGGGTAGAGCGAATTCGAGGAGAGTGCTCTCGTTATTGTTCTGGAGAAGTGTGTCCAACGCACCCTACTATAGTTGTAGGCATGCCTTTGAACAAACTCGTCCAATTCCGCAGCTTCGTTCGGAACGCTTATTTCGGTACAGAGTCCGCAATGGTCACTGTCATACACAAAAGTGCGTAGACAGTTTATGGTTTGTTGGTTTGTGCATGTCAGGTGTACTCGTGTGTCGAACAGCAGGAGATCCAAATAGGACCCGTGTCTAGGAAACGACGGATTATCCGTCGCCTTAAGGCCGAGTCGATACATTATACTGTGCTGACCCCAACAATTGAATAGTAGGTTCCCTCTAGTATTTGGAGTATTATTTCCCCAATCACTATGTTTGGCGTTGAAATCTCCGCCGATAATAAAGTAGTTCTCCTCCAATTCCAGTCTTAGGAATCGAAAAAGTGTCTCGAGCTCTGAGATGAATAAAGTGGATTGAGTAGCCTTAGGTGCATAAACAGACACCATGTATAACCGCTTTCCACTACGGAGAGGGATATACACGATGCATGCTTCCAGCACCTGGAACCTACGTACTACACGACTGTACACTCTTTTAAAACGTATACCTTTTCGTACGAAAATCGCAACGCCTCCTCCCTGAATGGAGTTAGGTCGGTTTCTCCGTACTATTTTATATCTTTTCTGCCTTTTGGTGAGCTTAATTTCGCTAACCAAGAGCACATCAGGGGCTTGGTCTTTAAGCAACTTAAACTGTGCGGCTGTCATATATACGAGGGCGGGTCAATAAGTCCGTGACTTTTGGAATAAAACACAGATTTTTTGATAAAAAAATAATTTTATTTTTCAACGTAGTCTCCCTTGCGCTCTATACACTTTGTCCAACGCTTCTCCAATTTTTTTTATCCCTTCCAAAAAAAAGGATTTTTCGAGGTCCTCAAAATAGCGAGATGACTTCATCATTGGAGTCAAATCTTTTTCCACCAAGCCATTTCTTCAGGTTTGGGAACAAGAAGTAGTCACTCGGAGCCAAATCTGGAGAATAGAGTGGATGAGGGAGCAATTCATAGCCCAATTCATGGATTTTTGCCATGGCAACTGCCCATGTGTGCACCCTTGCATTGTCTTGGTGGAAAATAACTTTTTTCTTGGTCAAATGAGGTCGGTTTTTTTTCAAATCGTCATTGAATCGGTCCAATAAGTTGGCATAATATTCCCCATTGATTGTTCTTCCCTTTTGAAGGTAGTCAATGTGGATTATCCCGCGTGCATCCCAAAAAACAGTCGCCATAACTTTATTGGCTGACAAACCCACCTTGGCCTTCTTTGGCGCCGATTCACCCTTAGAAACCCACTGTTTGTTCTCTGGTGTGTTGTGATGGATCCATGTTTCGTCCACGGTTACAAAACGGCGCAAAAACTCCTCCATATTGCGATTAAACAACGCCAAACCTTCCTGGGAAGTTGTTACACGATTGCGTTTGTGGTCGACTGTGAGCAAACGCGGCACCCATCTTGCGGAAAGCTTTCTCATGCCCAAGTGATCATTCAAAATTGAAACCACTGAGCCATGCGAGATCCCTACGGCTTCCACAATCTCTCGCACTTTCAATCTTCGGTCGACCAACACCATATCGTGAATTTTTTCGATTGTTTCGGGTGTAGAGACCTCAACTGGGCGTCCAGGACGTTCGGCATCTTCAGTGCTTGTACGGCCACAACGAAATTCAGTAAACCACTTTTTTACCATTGAAATCGATGGTGCAGAGTCCCCATAGCATTTATCAAGCTTAGCCTTGGTCTCGGTAATGGTTTTTTTTCGCAAGAAATAATGCTTAATAAGCACACGAAATTCACTTTTTTCCATTTTCTCCTCAAATTAGTGAGTAGTCTGAAAAAAATAGCTGTCAAACACAAACTAACTGACGCAGCAAGTTTAAATTTTGACAGGAGTCAACTGACAGATGCCTGTTGACAGGAGCAGTGTTGCTGTTTCAGTAAAGAGGTCAGAAATTCAAAAAATCACGGACTTATTGACCCGCCCTCGTACATTCACATACACACACATACTTCCTACATGTATAACCTATAAATTTATAATAAAGAGCCAGTCTTTCTCCTTCAACCAAGAAGCATCGTGTCTTTTAATAAGTCATCACATTGTGTCAGAATAACGGGCTCAGTATACATATATGGTGATACACATAATAATAAAAAAAAAAAAAAAAAAAAACTACATACAATTTCCGAAATTTCCTAAAATTAAAAGAAAATAATAATAATAAAACACGATGCCCGATACACAAAGTTGAGCAAATATTAGTTCATCATTTATAAAACCACCAAAAGCCTTAGTTATAGGAAACAGCAACATGGCTTTAAACTGGAAGCATTGGATGCAGCAATATACGTGGTTTTCTGTCGCTGCGGGTATGGATAGCAGATCTCCAGAAGTCCAAGTGGCAACTTTTATGTCATCAATCGGACCTGATGCAGCCAACATTTATAATGCTTTTACGTTATCAGACGCAGACCGGAAGAAACTACATGTCATTCAAAGGAAATTTGAAGAGTATTTTGCTCCTAAAGCAAATGTTACATTTGAGCGATATGCATTCAACATGATGGCACAAAACCAAGGTGAAACGTTTGACGAATTTTTAACAAAAATAACCAATCAAGGCAAAAAATGTGACTTTGGAACATTAGAGGATAACTTAATAAGAGACAAAATTGTTGTTGATATACTCAGTGATGCGATTCGTGAAAAATTATTAGGAGAAGAAAACCTAGAGCTGGACAAAACGATAAAAATTTGTAGAGCAAGTGAGGCAGCAACACTACAGTTGAAAGAATTACACAAAGCCGAAGAAATAAGTGCACTAGCCAAATACAAACAACATGCATATTCATCTCAATCAATCAGAAACAACAAAAAAGAATACAAAAGCTCTAAAAAAGACAAACAATATCACAACAACAACACACACAGCCAACAGGTTAAAACAGCCGACACCTGCAACCGTTGCGGAAAGAGACATGCAAAAAATAACTGTTCTGCCTATCGTCATCAATGCTCAACCTGCCATAAAAAAGGCCACTTCTCAGAGTTGTGTTTTAAGAAGAAAAGAGTGCATGCTGTAACCGAAATCGACGAACATAATTTTCATAAACCAGGTGCAAGCGAAACAGAGTCGGATGATCTACTTGTTCTATCAGTGGAGACAAATAAAGACACAAAAAATAACTGGTACGAAGAAGTACAAATAAATAATGAGACAGTTATACTGAAGTTAGACACCGGAGCGCAGTGCAACGTGCTGCCAAAATCTATCGCCAACAAAATAACAAAAACACTAAAAAGCCCCTCAACTAAGAAATTAAAAGCATTTGGTGACAATTGTATAGATGTGTGTGGAGAGGTTAACACTCAATGTTTAGTGCGCAATAAAAAAGCATGCATCAATTTTAAAGTCGTTGACTACCCTGTTGCGCCCATTTTGGGAAGAAAAGCGTGTGAAGTTTTAAATTTAGTTGTTCGAGTTGAAGAGCTACAAGTAGACGAAAACATTTTTTTGGGGCTCGGTTGTGTCTCTGATTATGAATATGACATTGACCTAGTTGAAAATCCGCGTTTTGAAATTTACGCTGCGCGCAAAGTGCCTCACTCCGTTCGCGATAAAGTTAAAGCCGAAATAGACAAAATGCTGGAGATGGGTGTTTTAGAAAAAACAACGGGCGTCACACCTGCAGTATCCCCATTCATTCATCCGACAACAGCTACGATTCCAATTCAAAAAGAAGTTGTTACAATTCCATCATCGCTATCATCTACAGTAACAGTCAACAGAGAAAGCTGTCCTGAACAAAAGCAATCAACATCAGCTTTAAATGTAGTTACTACTCCTTATGGAAGGGTCGTGAAACCAGTCGATGGCTATAACCCTACTAAATTCTCATCTTAGTTATCAAATACTACTAGCTGTAATACGTATAACTTTTATTAGCAGTTTGAATATTTAAATAATATATAATACTTGAACAAATTTTGTATATAACTACTTATTTTAATCTATCTAAAACTTAAAATCTAAAACTAAAAACACTAAATTAATTTTTTTTCTCATCTCTTTTGGAATGAATTGTTATATATTTTTATTTTTTGTATTTTTTTTGTTTTTTGTGAAATGAATTGCTATTATGAAGATTTTTTTTTAATTTTTATATAAAAATGAACCAAGTATTTAATTTTTTTCTTTTTGAAATGAATAGAAATTTAAAAATTAATTGTTATGTTAAAAAAAAAAAAAGGAGGATGTCATGTATACATTCACATACACACACATACTTCCTACATGTATAACCTATAACTTTATAATAAAGAGCCAGTCTTTCATTCTCCTTCAACCAAGAAACATCGTGTCATTTAATAAGTCATCACAGCGGCTCTTCGTTCGAGCCTAATCAGTGAATTAACATTCACTGCAAGGACCTTCAGGGTTTGCTCCGCCATGTACGTACCGATTACGACTGGAGGTGCGTTAGGCCCGGCAGCAGCGCCTATATTTGATCTACCCGTTTAGCCTGTTCCTGTATTTGACGCTGAAGCTGAGCCATCTGCCCCTGAATAGAGAGCAAGGTAGCCAGCATGTCAGGTACAGGTTCTGGTGCTCTAGGCGCTGGGGCCTGAGAAGCTACCTTTGGTTGTTGTACCGTATTTCCCTTCCTGCCGCCATTTGGGTGTAGGTAACGTGGGGAGTAACGGCTGGTGTTTGTGTCTGCACGAGTGGACGTTTAATTTCCACTTTCTGCTGCCGAGCCAGATTTACTCTTTTGATGTATTGGAATTTGGGACAACCCCGATAATTTTCTTCTTCAATTCTTCGGAATTGTGGTTCTTTCCGCACTTCACGCATCGAGGCTGCATTTCGCAGTTCGACGCGGCGTGCCCGAACCTTTGGCAACGAACACATTGTAAAATGTTTTCGCTCCTCTTTAATTTTTCCCAGTGTACAACCTGGTAGTCTAGGACTTTGATGCTCCTTAGACCATCCAGTTTGCTGTTGGGACTCAGCTGAACCAGGAAGAACGGTAGTTTCCGCTTCTCCCTTTTGGTTCTAGCCGTGACGAATGGCTTAACCCCTACGAATTTGAGCTCTTAGCACTCCTTCTCTTTCAGCAGTGCAAGGAGCTCCTCCGGATCAGTCGACGGTTCTAATCCTCTCAGCAGCATTGTCTGCAACTTTTCACCTTTCGGTGTGAAGGAGAAGAACTCCGTCGTCGAATACCTTAACAGGTTTTTAATTTTATGATAGCGCTCCACTGTATTGCAATGGATCGCGTGCCTATCTAAACTAAGTCTTTTAACAAAATAGTTATTGCCTATGGCCGACTTACATAGTTCTATGGTTTCCTTTAGTTCCATCTTATATGTGTTTATAGGTGGAACTCGTTGTTTTGTAGTGTTTTGTTGTTTCTGCTGCGGCTGTTGTTGTTGTTGCTGCTGCTGTTGTTGTTGTTGCTGCTTCTGTTGTTGTTTTTGTTGCTGCTGCCGCTGTTGTTGTTTCTGTTGTCGTTGTTGCTGCTGCGATTGTTGTGGCTGCTTTTGTTGTTGTGGCTGGAGTTGCTTTTGTTTTTGTAGGTGTTGTTGTTGCACTAATGTTTTTGTGTTGGTTTTCATTGTTAGATGTTCATGTATGGACTGCTTCTGGGCTTGCTGCGTCTGCTGTTGCTGTTGGTTTTGATTTTGGGAGTACTCTTGTGCTTCTCTCCTTCTTCTTGCCATTTGTTTCTCTTTTATGGCTAGTACCCTTTGTTCTAGCATTTTGATACTGCTACTTAAAGATGCCACTTCTTCATCTTCATCTTCCGATTCGGAAGGCGACAAAGACGCGAAGTTGTTATCACCGAGATAGTGACCTTCACCACCCTCTGAGACATACGAATAGTCGTCTGAATCTTGCCTAGAGCGTAAATTATCTGCTGCCGTTGTCGTTGTGCGCACCCCTTCCTGCGATCCACCAGGCAGCTTTTCAGTGGACGTTGAAAGGGAGGGGCGCTTTACCAAGTTAGCCTCCTCCTTCTCTTCATCCTCGATTCGGCTACTACTACTGGTTGGTTGGAAGTAGTTGCCAATTCATCGCCCGATTTTTCTGGTGGTTCCGCTCTTGGTCTAGCGGACTGCTCTGCAGATTCCATCGCGTGATGTTGTTTACCACTTTTTTATCTTTATTTATTTTTCAATTAACAATTAAAAAAAAAAAAGAATGGAAGATATATTTTATTCGACCCGGAGTCAAACCCGTAACCCTTGGCTTGGTAACCGGGCACATTTTCATTTTCATTTTAAATGCATTTTTATTACCATGAACGCTATACAAAAAAACGCTTAAAAATTAGCTTAATTATCTTAAAATTTTCTTATTCTAACTTACTGGCCCCATGCGGGCACTCTAAATTAAACATAATACTTAATCTATGTCTTTCGACGTTTCTTACAGACTATTTTTATTTTTGTTTTTACATTTATGAAAACTAAACTAAGAAAATAAAATTTAAGTACAAAAACTTAGTATATGGACTTTTTGGTTATACTATAAAACTTAAAACTAAACTATAAACTACCTAAAACTAAATCTTAACTACTTAATCCCACTTAAACTATCTAATGCTATACCGTATTTTAGAGTGCTACCCACTTCTGTTCTAGTATACTTTTTTTTCTTTTTTTAGATGCAGCATGAATAACATCATGCCGCACCTTGAAACCAAATTGATTATCCGGAACTATATGTTTGTCCTCAACCCACTTAGTCAGGACTCTATTGATCACCTTCTCGAAATCCTTACTGATGTTTGGAAGGAGACTGATCGACCGGAGATTCGCCGGATTGGATATGTCTTTATTCCTTTTGGTGATGGGGTGTACCACCGCTGTTTTCCAATGCGCTGTATAATGTGCATTGTTCATTGCATTATTAAACAGGGTGGTATAAATGTCCACCGCTTCTAGTGGAGATGTCGAAACCCAATTTTCGGTATTTCATCGGTTCCCACTGATTTCTTACTTCTTAGCGATTCGAAGATCGTTTGGAGCTCTGCCTTCGTAATGAACGGTGGTAGTACCATTTCATTGGTGATGACATTATTTTCCATATTCTCGTCACTGAACTGAGTGAAACCCGAGCTCTCGAATCGCCAATTCACAATTTCGAAGGTAGAAATTGTGCACAAGGACTCGATTCTCCAGGTCGTGGTTCGGGCCAATGATGTCATTCGCCTTATATACTTCCTGGAAAGTCGCTCCTATAGCCTCTACCTTCTCCTGCGGATCCTCGATCACAAAGAAGTTGTCATCATCAACAGCCTCATTTGGATCGATGCCTGCTGCTATAAGTATGTTCTCGTTGTCCGTCGTTCGGGCGATTTTAAGACACAAAAGGTCGTTGTGATCTTTCCTCCGAAATATTTTATTTATTTGCGGGAACATATTCGGGTTGCTGGTGTTTACAGCCCGAATTTTGTTGTTCCAATACAAACTTACAGATGCTCTGTAATTTTCTTTTATTAATACTTGGAGGTTTTTGATCGACGACTTTAGCGTCATAATCTACGGGTTATGTCTGTCAGTAAACTGTCTGTACAAGGTTTTTAGCCTTGACAGCAGTCTACTTTTATGTCGATGCAGTGCGTCAATGGTTGCGTTGCGGAATAAGTCTTCGTTGTCAGTGTATTGATACCGAGGTATCGTTTTGTCCATTGATCGTTTAATTGTCTCGTCCATTAGTTTTAGATACCTGTCAATCTCCTCGTTTGACAGATTTCTATTGGACGGTAGGTAGAGCGAATTCGAGGAGAGTGCTCTCGTCATTGTTCTGGAGAAGTGTGTCCAACGCACCCTACTATAGTTGTAGGCATGCCTTTGAACAAACTCGTCCAATTCCGCAGCTTCGTTCGGAACGCTTATTTCGGTACAGAGTCCGCAATGGTCACTGTCATACACAAAAGTGCGTAGACAGTTTATGGTTTGTTGGTTTGTGCATGTCAGGTGTACTCGTGTGTCGAACAGCAGGAGATCCAAATCGGACCCGTGTCTAGGAAACGACGGACTATCCGTCGCCTTAAGGCCGAGTCGATACATGATACTGTGCTGACCCCACCAATTGAATAGTAGGTTCCCTCTAGTATTTGGAGTATTATTTCCCCAAATCACTATGTTTGGCGTTGATATCTCCGCCGATAATAAAGTAGTTCTCCTCCAATTCCAGTCTTAGGAATCGAAAAAGTGTCTCGAGCTCTGAGATGAATAAAGTGGATTGAGTAGCCTTAGGTGCATAAACAGACACCATGTATAACCGCTTTCCACTACGGAGAGGGATATACACGATGCATGCTTCCAGCACCTGGAACCTACGTACTACACGACTGTATACTCTTTTAAAACGTATACCTTTTCGTACGAAAATCGCAACGCCTCCTCCCTGAATGGAGTTAGGTCGGTTTCTCCGTACTATTTTATATCTTTTGTGCCTCATTTTGTGCCTTTTGGTGAGCTTAGTTTCGCTAACCAAGAGCACATCAGGGGCTTGGTCTTTAAGCAACTTAAACAGTGAATTAACATTCACTGTAAGGACCTTCAGGGTTTGCTCCGCCATGTACGTACCGATTACGACTGGAGGTGCGTTAGGCCCGGCAGCAGCGCGTATATTTGATCTAACCGTTTAGCCTGTTCCTGTATTTGACGCTGAAGTTGAGCCATCTGCCCCTGAATAGAGAGCAAGATAGCCAGCATGTCAGGTACAGGTTCTGGTGCTCTAGGCGCTGGGGCCTGAGAAGCTACCTTTGGTTGTTGTACCATATTTCCCCTACCTGCCGCCATTTGGGTGTAGGTAACGTGGGGAGTAACGGCTGGTGTTTGTGTCTGCACGAGTGGACGTTTAATTTCCACTTTCTGCTGCAGAGCCAGATTTACTCTTTTGATGTATTGGAATTTGGGACAACCCCGATAATTTGCGGTGTGTCCCGTGTTCCTACATAACGCGCAAGAGAGTTGGCTTTTTTCTGACTCTCCGTCCTTGCCTAGAACGCATTCTTCGGACTTGTGGTTCTTTCCGCACTTCACGCATCGAGGCTGCATTTCGCAGTTCGACGCGGCGTGCCCGAACCTTTGGCAACGAACACATTGTAAAATGTTTTCGCTCCTCTTTAATTTTTCCCAGTGTACAACCTGGTAGTCTAGGACTTTGATGCTCCTTAGACCATCCAGTTTGCTGTTGGGACTCAGCTGAACCAGGAAGAACGGTAGTTTCCGCTTCTCCCTTTTGGTTCTAGCCGTGACGAATGGCTTAACCCCTACGAATTTGAGCTCTTAGCACTCCTTCTCTTTCAGCAGTGCAAGGAGCTCCTCCGGATCAGTCGACGGTTCTAATCCTCTCAGCAGCATTGTCTGCAGCTTTTCACCTTTCGGTGTGAAGGAGAAGAACTCCGTCGTCGTTTTTAATTTTATGATAGCGCTCCACTGTATTGCAATGGATCGCGTGCCTATCTAAACTAAGTCTTTTAACAAAATAGTTATTGCCTATGGCCGACTTACATAGTTCTATGGTTTCCTTTAGTTCCATCTTATATGTGTTTATAGGTGGAACTCGTTGTTTTGTAGTGTTTTGTTGTTTCTGCTGCGGCTGTTGTTGTTGTTGCTGCTGCTGTTGTTGTTGTTGCTGCTTCTGTTGTTGTTTTTGTTGCTGCTGCCGCTGTTGTTGTTTCTGTTGTCGTTCTTGCTGTTGCGATTGTTGTGGCTGCTTTTGTTGTTGTGGCTGGAGTTGCTTTTGTTTTTGTAGGTGTTGTTGTTGCACTAATGTTTTTGTGTTCGTTTTCATTGTTAGATGTTCATGTATGAACTGCTTCTGGGCTTGCTGCGTCTGCTGTTGCTGTTTTGATTTTGGGAGTACTCGGAAGGCGCCAAAGACGCGAAGCTGTTATCACCGAGATAGTGACCTTCACCACCCTCTGAGACATACGAATAGTCGTCTGAATCTTGCCTAGAGCGGAAATTATCTGCTGCCGTTGTCGTTGTGCGCACCCCTTCCTGCGATCCACCAGGCAGCTTTTCAGTGGACGTTGAAAGGGAGGGGCGCTTTACCAAGTTAGCCAACTCCTTCTCTTCATCTTCGATTCGGCTACTACTACTGGTTGGTTGGAAGTAGTTGCCAATTCATCGCCCGATTTTTCTGGTGGTTCCGCTCTTGGTCTAGCGGACCGCTCTCCAGATTCCATCGCGTGATGTTGTTTACCACTTTTTTATCTTTATTTATTTTTCAATTAACAATTAAAAAAAAAGAAGAATGGAAGATATATTTTATTCGACCCGGAGTCGAACCCGTAACCCTTGGCTTGGTAACCGGGCACATTTTCATTTTAAATGCATTTTTATTACCATGAATTCATTAATACTTATACGCTATACAAAAAAACGCTTAAAAATTAGCTTAATTATCTTAAAATTTTCTTATTCTAACTTACTGGCCCCATGCGGGCACTCTAAATTAAACATAATACTTAATCTATGTCTTTCGACGTTTCTTACAGACTATTTTTATTTTTGTTTTTACATTTATGAAAACTAAACTAAGAAAATAAAATTTAAGTAGAAAAACTTAGTATATGGACTTTTTGGTTATACTATAAAACTAAATCTTAACTACTTAATCCCACTTAAACTATCTAATGCTATACCGTATTTTAGAGTGCTACCCACTTCTGTTCTAGTATCCCTTTTTGTCTTTTTTTAGATGCAGCATGAATAACATCATGCCGCACCTTGAAACCAAATTGATTATCCGGAACTATATGTTTGTCCTCAACCCACTTAGTCAGGACTCTATTGATCACCTTCTCGAAATCCTTACTGATGTTTGGAAGGAGACTGATCGACCGGAGATTCGCCGGATTGGATGTGTCTTTATTCCTTTTGGGGATGGGGTGTAGCACCGCTGTTTTCCAATGCGCTGTATAATGTGCATTGTTCATTGCATTATTAAACAGGGTGGTATAAATGTCCACCGCTTCTAGTGGAGATGTCGAAACCCAATGTTCGTTATTTCATCGGTGCCCACTGATTTCTTACTTCTTAGCGATTCGAAGATCGTTTGGAGCTCTGCCTTCGTAATGAACGGTGGTAGTACCATTTCATTGGTGATGACATTATTTGCCATATTCTCGTCACTGAACTGGGTGAAACCCGAGCTCTCGAATCGCCAATTCACAATTTCGAAGGTAGAAATTGTGCACAAGGACTCGATTCTCCAGGTCGTGGTTCGGGCCAATGATGTCATTCGCCTTATATACTCGTACTTCCTGGAAAGTCGCTCCTATAGCCTCTACCTTCTCCTGCGGATCCTCGATCACAAAGAAGTTGTCATCATCAACAGCCTCATTTGAATCGATGCCTGCTGCTATAAGTATGTTCTCGTTGTCCGTCGTTCGGGCGATTTTAAGACACATAAGGTCGTTGTGATCTTTCCTCCGAAATATTTTATTTATTTGCGGGAACATATTCGGGTTGCTGGTGTTTACAGCCCGAATTTTGTTGTTCCAATACAAACTTACAGATGGTCTGTAATTTTCTTTTATTAATACTTGGAGGTTTTTGATCGACGACTTTAGCGTCATAATCTACGGGTTATGTCTGTCAGTAAACTGCCTGTACAAGGTTTTTAGCCTTGACAGCAGTCTACTTTTATGTCGGTGCAGTGCGTCAATGGTTGCGTTGCGGAATAAGTCTTCGTTGTCAGTGTATTGATACCGAGGTATCGTTTTGTCCATTGATCGTTTAATTGTCTCGTCCATTAGTTTTAGATACCTGTCAATCTCCTCGTTTGACAGATTTCTATTGGACGGTGGGTAGAGCGAATTCGAGGAGAGTGCTCTCGTCATTGTTCTGGAGAAGTGTGTCCAACGCACCCTACTATAGTTGTAGGCATGCCTTTGAACAAACTCGTCCAATTCCGCAGCTTCGTTCGGAACGCTTATTTCGGTACAGAGTCCGCAATGGTCACTGTCATACACAAAAGTGCGTAGACAGTTTATGGTTTGTTGGTTTGTGCATGTCAGGTGTACTCGTGTGTCGAACAGCAGGAGATCCAAATAGGACCCGTGTCTAGGAAACGACGGACTATCCGTCGCCTTAGGGCCGAGTCGATACATTATACTGTGCTGACCCCACCAATTGAATAGTAGGTTCCCTCTAGTATTTGGAGTATTATTTCCCCAATCACTATGTTTGGCGTTGAAATCTCCGCCGATAATAAAGTAGTTCTCCTCCAATTCCAGTCTTAGGAATCGAAAAAGTGTCTCGAGCTCTGAGATGAATAAAGTGGATTGAGTAGCCTTAGGTGCATAAACAGACACCATGTATAACCGCTTTCCACTACGGAGAGGGATATACACGATGCATGCTTCCAGCACCTGGAACCTACGTACTACACAACTGTATACTCTTTTAAAACGTATACCTTTTCGTACGAAAATCGCAACGCCTCCTCCCTGAATGGAGTTAGGTCGGTTTCTCCGTACTATTTTATATCTTTTGTGCCTTTTGGTGAGCTTAGTTTCGCTAACCAAGAGCACATCAGGGGCTTGGTCTTTAAGCAACTTAAACAGTGGGGCTCTTCGTTCGAGCCTAATCAGTGAATTAACATTCACCGTAAGGACCTTCAGGGTTTGCTCCGCCATGTACGTACCGATTACGATTGGAGGTGCGTTAGGCCCGGCAGCAGTGCGTATATTTGATCTAACCATTTAGCCTGTTCCTGTATTTGACGCTGAAGCTGAGCCATCTGCCCCTGAATAGAGAGCAAGATAGCCAGCATGTCAGGTACAGATTCTGGTGCTCTAAGCGCTGGGGCCTGAGAAGCTACCTTTGGTTGTTGTACCGTATTTCCCCTACCTGCCGCCATTTGGGTGTAGGTAACGTGGGGAGTAACGGCTGGTGTTTGTGTCTGCACGAGTGGACGTTTAATTTACACTTTCTGCTGCCGAGCCAGATTTACTCTTTTGATGTATTGGAATTTGGGACAACCCCGATAATTTGCGGTGTGTCCCGTGTTCCTACATAACGCGCAAGAGAGTTGGCTTTTTTCTGACTCTCCGTCCTTGCCTAGAACGCATTCTTCGGACTTGTGGTTCTTTCCGCACTTCACGCATCGAGGCTGCATTTCGCAGTTCGACGCGGCGTGCCCGAACCTTTGGCAACGAACACATTGTAAAATGTTTTCGCTCCTCTTTAATTTTTCCCAGTGTACAACCTGGTAGTCTAGGACTTTGATGCTCCTTAGACCATCCAGTTTGCTGTTGGGACTCAGCTGAACCAGGAAGAACGGTAGTTTCCGCTTCTCCCTTTTGGCTCTAGCCGTGACGAATGGCTTAACCCCTACGAATTTGAGCTCTTAGCACTCCTTCTCTTTCAGCAGTGCAAGGAGCTCCTCCGGATCAGTCGACGGTTCTAATCCTCTCAGCAGCATTGTCTGCAGCTTTTCACCTTTCGGTGTGAAGGAGAAGAACTCCGTCGTCGAATCCCTTAACAGGTTTTTAATTTTATGATAGCGCTCCACTGTATTGCAATGGATCGCGTGCCTATCTAAACTAAGTCTTTTAACAAAATAGTTATTGCCCATGGCCGACTTACATGGTTCTATGGTTTCCTTTAGTTCCATCTTATATGTGTTTATAGGTGGAACTCGTTGTTTTGTAGTGTTTTGTTGTTTCTGCTGCGGCTGTTGTTGTTGTTGCTGCTGCTGCTGTTGTTGTTGTTGCTGCTGCCGCTGTTGTTGTTTCTGTTGTCGTTGTTGCTGTTGCGATTGTTGTGGCTGCTTTTGTTGTTGTGGCTGGAGTTGCTTTTGCTTTTGTAGGTGTTGTTGTTGCACTAATGTTTTTGTGTTCGTTTTCATTGTTAGATGTTCATGTATGGACTGCTTCTGGGCTTGCTGCGTCTGCTGTTGCTGTTAGTTTTGATTTTGGGAGTACTCTTGTGCTTCTCTCCTTCTTCTTGCCATTTTTTTCTCTTTTATGGCTAGTACCCTTTGTTCTAGCATTTTGATACTGCTACTTAAAGATGCCACTTCTTCATCTTCATCTTCCGATTCGGAAGGCGCCAAAGACGCGAAGCTGTTATCACCGAGATAGTGACCTTCACCACCCTCTGAGACATACGAATAGTCGTCTGAATCTTGCCTAGAGCGTAAATTATCTGCTGCCGTTGTCGTTGTGCGCACCCCTTCCTGCGATCCACCAGGCAGCTTTTCAGTGGACGTTGAAAGGGAGGGGCGCTTTACCAAGTTAGCCTCCTCCTTCTCTTCATCTTCGATTCGGCTACTACTACTGGTTGGTTGGAAGTAGTTGCCAATTCATCGCCCGATTTTTCTGGTGGTTCCGCTCTTGGTCTAGCGGACCGCTCTCCAGATTCCATCGCGTGATGTTGTTTACCACTTTTTTATCTTTATTTATTTTTCAATTAACAATTAAAAAAAAAAAAAGAATGGAAGATATATTTTATTCGACCCGGAGTCGAACCCGTAACCCTTGGCTTGGTAACCGGGCACATTTTCATTTTCATTTTAAATGCATTTTTATTACCATGAATTCATTAATACTTATACGCTATACAAAAAAACGCTTAAAAATTAGCTTAATTATCTTAAAATTTTCTTATTCTAACTTACTGGCCCCATGCGGGCACTCTAAATTAAACATAATACTTAATCTATATCTTTCGACGTTTCTTACAGACTATTTTTATTTTTGGTTTTACATTTATGAAAACTAAACTAAGAAAATAAAATTTAAGTAGAAAAACTTAGTATATGGACTTTTTGGTTATACTATAAAACTTAAAACTAAACTATAAACTACCTAAAACTAAATCTTAACTACTTAATCCCACTTAAACTATCTAATGCTATACCGTATTTTAGAGTGCTACCCACTTCTGTTCTAGTATACTTATTTTCTTTTTTTAGATGCAGCATGAATAACATCATGCCGCACCTTGAAACCAAATTGATTATCCGGAACTATATGTTTGTCCTCAACCCACTTAGTCAGGACTTTATTGATCACCTTCTCGAAATCCTTACTGATGTTTGGAAGGAGACTGATCGACCAGAGATTCGCCGGATTGGATGTGTCTTTATTCCTTTTGGGGATGGGGTGTACCACCGCTGTTTTCCAATGCGCTGTATAATGTGCATTGTTCATTGCATTATTAAACAGGGTGGTATAAATGTCCACCGCTTCTAGTGGAGATGTCGAAACCCAATGTTCGGTATTTCATCGGTTCCCACTGATTTCTTACTTCTTAGCGATTCGAAGATCGTTTGGAGCTCTGCCTTCGTAATGAACGGTGGTAGTACCATTTCATTGGTGATGACATTATTTGCCCTATTCTCGTCACTGAACTGGGTGAAACCCGAGCTCTCGAATCGCCAATTCACAATTTCGAAGGTAGAAATTGTGCACAAGGACTCGATTCTCCAGGTCGTGGTTCGGGCCAATGATGTCATTCGCCTTATATACTTCCTGGAAAGTCGCTCCTATAGCCTCTGCCTTCTCCTGCGGATCCTCGATCACAAAGAAGTTGTCATCATCAACAGCCTCATTTGGATCGATGCCTGCTGCTATAAGTATGTTCTCGTTGTCCGTCGTTCGGGCGATTTTAAGACACAAAAGGTCGTTGTGATCTTTCCTCCGAAATATTTTATTTATTTGCAGGAACATATTCGGGTTGCTGGTGTTTACAGCCCGAATTTTGTTGTCCCAATACAAACTTACAGATGCTCTGTAATTTTCTTTTATTAATACTTGGAGGTTTTTGATCGACGACTTTAGCGTCATAATCTACGGGTTATGTCTGTCAGTAAACTGTCTGTACAAGGTTTTTAGCCTTGACAGCAGTCTACTTTTATGTCGGTGCAGTGCGTCAATGGTTGCGTTGCGGAATAAGTCTTCGTTGTCAGTGTATTGATACCGAGGTATCGTTTTGTCCATTGATCGTTTAATTGTCTCGTCCATTAGTTTTAGATACCTATCAATCTCCTCGTTTGACAGATTTCTATTGGACGGTGGGTAGAGCGAATTCGAGGAGAGTGCTCTCGTCATTGTTCTGGAGAAGTGTGTCCAACGCACCCTACTATAGTTGTAGGCATGCCTTTGAACAAACTCGTCCAATTCCGCAGCTTCGTTCGGAACGCTTATTTCGGTACAGAGTCCGCAATGGTCACTGTCATACACAAAAGTGCGTAGACAGTTTATGGTTTGTTATTTTGTGCATGTCAGGTGTACTCGTGTGTCGAACAGCAGGAGATCCAAATAGGACCCGTGTCTAGGGAACGACGGACTATCCGTCGCCTTAAGGCCGAGTCGATTATACTTTGCTGACCCCACCAATTGAATAGTAGGTTCCCTCTAGTATTTGGAGTATTATTTCCCCAATCACTATGTTTGGCGTTGAAATCTCCGCCGATAATAAAGTAGTTCTCCTCCAATTTCAGTCTTAGGAATCGAAAAAGTGTCTCGAGCTCTGAGATGAATAAAGTGGATTGAGTAGCCTTAGGTGCATAAACAGACACCATGTATAACCGCTTTCCACTACGGAGAGGGATATACACGATGCATGCTTCCAGCACCTGGAACCTACGTACTACACGACTGTATACTCTTTTAAAACGTATACCTTTTCGTACGAAAATCGCAACGCCTCCTCCCTGAATGGAGTTAGGTCGGTTTCTCCGTACTATTTTATATCTTTTGTGCCTTTTGGTGAGCTTAGTTTCGCTAACCAAGAGCACATCAGGGGCTTGGTCTTTAAGCAACTTAAACAGTGCGGCTCTTCGTTCGAGCCTAATCAGTGAATTAACATTCACTGTAAGGACCTTCAGGGTTTGCTCCGCCATGTACGTACCGATTACGACTGGAGGTGCGTTAGGCCCGGCAGCAGCGCGTATATTTGATCTAACCGTTTAGCCTGTTCCTGTATTTGACGCTGAAGCTGAGCCATCTGCCCCTGAATAGAGAGCAAGATAGCCAGCATGTCAGGTACAGGTTCTGGTGCTCTAGGCGCTGGGGCCTGAGAAGCTACCTTTGGTTGTTGTACCGTATTTCCCCTACCTGCCGCCATTTGGGTGTAGGTAACGTGGGGAGTAACGGCTGGTGTTTGTGTCTGCACGAGTGGACGTTTAATTTCCACTTTCTGCTGCCGAGCCAGATTTACTCTTTTGATGTATTGGAATTTGGGACAACCCTGATAATTTGCGGTGTGTCCCGTGTTCCTACATAACGCGCAAGAGAGTTGGCTTTTTTCTGACTCTCCGTCCTTGCCTAGAACGCATTCTTCGGACTTGTGGTTCTTTCCGCACTTCACGCATCGAGGCTGCATTTCGCAGTTCGACGCGGCGTGCCCGAACCTTTGGCAACGAACACATTGTAAAATGTTTTCAATCCTCTTTAATTTTTCCCAGTGTACAACCTAGTGGTCTAGGACTTTGATGCTCCTTAGACCATCCAGTTTGCTGTTGGGACTCAGCTGAACCAGGAAGAACTGTTGTTGTTTTTGTTGCTGCTGCCGCTGTTGTTGTTTCTGTTGTCGTTGTTGCTGTTGCGATTGTTGTGGCTGCTTTTGTTGTTGTGGCTGGAGTTGCTTTTGTTTTTGTTGGTGTTGTTGTTGCACTAATGTTTTTGTATTCGTTTTCATTGTTAGATGTTCATGTATGGACTGCTTCTGGGCTTGCTGCGTCTGCTGTTGCTGTTGGTTTTGATTTTGGGAGTACTCTTGTGCTTCTCTCCTTCTTCTTGCCATTTGTTTCTCTTTTATGGCTACCCTTTGTTCTAGCATTTTGATACTGCTACTTAAAGATACCACTTCTTCATCTTCATCTTCCGATTCGGAAGGCGCCAAAGACGTGAAGCTGTTATCACCGAGATAGTGACCTTCACCACCCTCTGAGACATACGAATAGTCGTCTGAATCTTGCCTAGAGCGTAAATTATCTGCTGCCGTTGTCGTTGTGCGCACCCCTTCCTGCGATCCACCAGGCAGCTTTTCAGTGGACGTTGAAAGGGAGGGGCGCTTTACCAAGTTAGCCTCCTCCTTCTCTTCATCTTCGATTCGGCTACTACTACTGGTTGGTTGGAGGTAGTTGCCAATTCATCGCCCGATTTTTCTGGTGGTTCCGCTCTTGGTCTAGCGGACCGCTCTCCAGATTCCATCGCGTGATGTTGTTTACCACTTTTTTATCTTTATTTATTTTCCAATTAACAATTAAAAAAAAAAGAATGGAAGATATATTTTATTCGACCCGGAGTCTAACCCGTAACCCTTGGCTTGGTAACCGGCACATTTTCATTTTCATTTTAAATGCATTTTTTTTACCATGAATTCATTAATACTTATACGCTATACAAAATAACGCTTAAAAATTAGCTTAATGATCTTAAAATTTTCTTATTCTAACTTACTGGCACCATGCGGGCACTCTAAATTAAACATAATACTTAATCTATGTCTTTCGACGTTTCTTACAGACTATTTTTATTTTTGTTTTTACATTTATGAAAACTAAACTAAGAAAATAAAATTTAAGTAGAAAAACTTAGTATATGGACTTTTTGGTTATACTATAAAACTAAATCTTAACTACTTAATCCCACTTAAACTATCTAATGCTATACCGTATTTTAGAGTGCTACCCACTTCTGTTCTAGTATACTTTTTTTTCTTTTTTTAGATGCAGCATGAATAACATCATGCCGCACCTTGAAACTAAATTGATTATCCGGAACTATATGTTTGTCCTCAACCCACTTAGTCAGGACTCTATTGATCACCTTCTCGAAATCCTTACTGATGTTTGGAAGGACACTGATCGACCGGAGATTCGCCGGATTGGATGTGTCTTTATTCCTTTTGGGGATGGGGTGTACCACCGCTGTTTTCCAATGCGCTGTATAATGTGCATTGTTCATTGCATTATTAAACAGGGTGGTATAAATGTCCACCGCTTCTAGTGGAGATGTCGAAACCCAATGTTCGGTATTTCATCGGTTCCCACTGATTTCTTACTTCTTAGCGATTCGAAGATCGTTTGGAGCTCTGCCTTCGTAATGAACGGTGGTAGTACCATTTCATTGGTGATGACATTATTTGCCATATTCTCGTCACTGAACTGGGTGAAACCCGAGCTGTCGAATCGCCAATTCACAATTTCGAAGGTAGAAATTGTGCACAAGGACTCGATTCTCCAGGTCGTGGTTCGGGCCAATGATGTCATTCGCCTTATATACTTCCTGGAAAGTCGCTCCTATAGCCTCTACCTTCTCCTGCGGATCCTCGATCACAAAGAAGTTGTCATCATCAACAGCCTCATTTGGATCGATGCTTGCTGCTATAAGTATGTTCTCGTTGTCCGTCGTTCGGGCGATTTTAAGACACAAAAGGTCGTTGTGATCTTTCCTCCGAAACATTTTATTTATTTGCGGGAACATATTCGGGTTGCTGGTGTTTACAGCCCGAATTTTGTTGTTCCAATACAAACTTACAGATGCTCTGTAATTTTCTTTTATTAATACTTGGAGGTTTTTGATCGACGACTTTAGCGTCATAATCTACGGGTTATGTCTGTCAGTAAACTGTCTGTACAAGGTTTTTAGCCTTGACAGCAGTCTACTTTTATGTCGGTGCAGTGCGTCAATGGTTGCGTTGCGGAATAAGTCTTCGTTGTCAGTGTATTGATACCGAGGTATCGTTTTGTCCATTGATCGTTTAATTGTCTCGTCCATTAGTTGTAGATACCTGTCAATCTCCTCGTTTGACAGATTTCTATTGGACGGTGGGTAGAGCGAATTCGAGGAGAGTGCTCTCGTCATTGTTCTGGAGAAGTGTGTCCAACGCACCCTACTATAGTTGTAGGCATGCCTTTGAACAAACTCGTCCAATTCCGCAGCTTCGTTCGGAACGCTTATTTCGGTACAGAGTCCGCAATGGTCACTGTCATACACAAAAGTGCGTAGACAGTTTATGGTTTGTTGGTTTGTGCATGTCAGGTGTACTCGTGTGTCGAACAGCAGGAGATCCAAATAGGACCCGTGTCTAGGAAACGACGGACTATCCGTCGCCTTAAGGCCGAGTCGATACATTATACTGTGCTGACCCCACCAATTGAATAGTAGGTTCCCTCTAGTATTTGGAGTATTATTTCCCCAATCACTATGTTTGGCGTTGAAATCTCCGCCGATAATAAAGTAGTTCTCCTCCAATTCCAGTCCTAGGAATCGAAAAAGTGTCTCGAGCTCTGAGATGAATAAAGTGGATTGAGTAGCCTTAGGTGCATAAACAGACACCATGTATAACCGCTTTCCACTACGGAGAGGGATATACACGATGCATGCTTCCAGCACCTGGAACCTACGTACTACACGACTGTATACTCTTTTAAAACGTATACCTTTTCGTACGAAAATCGCAACGCCTCCTCCCTGAATGGAGTTAGGTCGGTTTCTCCGTACTATTTTATATCTTTTGTGCCTCATTTTGTGCCTTTTGGTGAGCTTAGTTTCGCTAACCAAGAGCACATCAGGGGCTTGGTCTTTAAGCAACTTAAACAGTGCGGCTCTTCGTTCGAGCCTAATCAGTGAATTAACATTCACTGTAAGGACCTTCAGGGTTTGCTCCTCCATGTACGTACCGATTACGACTGGAGGTGCGTTAGGCCCGGCAGCAGCGCGTATATTTGATCTAACCGTTTAGCCTGTTCCTGTATTTGACGCTGAAGCTGAGCCATCTGCCCCTGAATAGAGAGCAAGATAGCCAGCATGTCAGGTACAGGTTCTGGTGCTCTAGGCGCTGGGGCCTGAGAAGCTACCTTTGGTTGTTGTACCGTATTTCCCCTACCTGCCGCCATTTGGGTGTAGGTAACGTGGGGAGTAACGGCTGGTGTTTGTGTCTGCACGAGTGGACGTTTAATTTCCACTTTCTGCTGCCGAGCCAGATTTACTCTTTTGATGTATTGGAATTTGGGACAACCCCGATAATTTGCGGTGTGTCCCGTGTTCCTACATAACGCGCAAGAGAGTTGGCTTTTTTCTGACTCTCCGTCCTTGCCTAGAACGCATTCTTCAGACTTGTGGTTCTTTCCGCACTTCACGCATCGAGGCTGAATTTCGCAGTTCGACGCGGCGTGCCCGAACCTTTGGCAACGAACACATTGTAAAATGTTTTCGCTCCTCTTTAATTTTGGCCAGTGTACAACCTGGTAGTCTAGGACTTTGATGCTCCTTAGACCATCCAGTTTGCTGTTGGGACTCAGCTGAACCAGGAAGAACGGTAGTTTCCGCTTCTCCCTTTTGGCTCTAGCCGTGACGAATGGCTTACCCCTACGAATTTGAGCTCTTAGCACTCCTTCTCTTTCAGCAGTGCCAGGAGCTCCTCCGGATCAGTCGACGGTTCTAATCCTCTCAGCAGCATTGTCTGCAGCTTTTCACCTTTCGGTGTGAAGGAGAAGAACTCCGTCGTCGAATCCCTTAACAGGTTTTTAATTTTATGATAGCGCTCCACTGTATTGCAATGGATCGCGTGCCTATCTAAACTAAGTCTTTTAACAAAATAGTTATTGCCTATGGCCGACTTACATAGTTCTATGGTTTCCTTTAGTTCCATCTTATATGTGTTTATAGGTGGAACTCGTTGTTTTGTAGTGAGTAAAGGATCCTTTTTAGGATCCAACAAAAAATTAACTTTTGCGCGAAACTAATCGCGCACCATCAACTAAATGAAAAGCTCAATTACGTTATAATTATAATTTATTTCAATGTCGATTCATTCACGACTCAAACAGAAGTGCATACAATGATTCAGTAACTTAAAATCTAAACTCGTCGTGATTGAGTATGGTGACCTTGGTTCCCACGAAATTCATCGCACCATTGCACGCGCAAATATATAAATGCAGTATCAGCGTCTGATGGAAACTGACACCTATCCTATTTCCGCTGGGCTGGTGTACTGAATAGCCTTGAATTGCGACTGGCCGATGCACTTCCTGTTTACAACACTGCACCGGATATGAACTTTGCTCCTGGTGAAAAGGTGATGCTCGTAGATTTGGAATATTAACCTTGCCATAGATCTTTCTCCACAGCTGACAAATACCAACTACTAAACCTATGATGATAAGACCTTCTGTAATTATAGAAAAATTAAAATTTCCTTTTAAGGCTTTTATGAGCTTTATATTTTCGATGCTCATTTCATGTAGGTACTCTAAGTCCGGCTTCAATTCTCTACTTGTTACATTGGTAAGAACGGAGGGAAGTGGCTGTGCACTTTTGGCTGTAACGCTGGAGTATGTCCTGCCCCTGATGCTTACAGTTTCATTATACAGTTGAAGTACATAAGTCCCTTCTAAAGGAATTACAGTATTGTTGGCTAGAAGAGAACCATTAAAATTAGTTATGAAAATAGTATTCTCGCCAACTAGTTCGACGATTTCTGAATTTGTTTGCGTAAAATCGCAGGCTGCTGTGCTACCCTTTAGCACCCTTGGTAAACATGAGTCCTCGTCCAGCTTTCTAACAACACCTTCCTCACAAACGGAGGTATTCCCTATGTGTAGACAGTCGCCGTTAAGTCCGTAAGTTTCGTTTCGGTTAACTAGTAGTCTTGCGTAGTCCAGGTCGAGTCGTTTTCCGTCAGTAATTGTAGAGTAAGCGGCCAAAACATGAAAGATTGTTGGCCCAACCTTTGGGATAGCTAAGACATACAATAGCATTGTTCCATTACTGAAAACGGAAGGTTTTCCATATTCAACAGCCTCCACAACGTTTTGATATGGAAGGGTTTCCAGTTCGTTGATTATAGCATTTATTTCTCCTGAGTCTAAAACGTTGCTGTTAACTATCCCATTTTTGGCCAACTGACATGCCCTAATAATTTCGTTAACTATGTCCTTTAGTATAAGTATCTTGTTTAATAAGTCGTCCTTAAGTTTGTTGGTCTCTTCTCTTTGTATAGCGTTATTGTACCTGTCCACCACTTTATTCACCTTTTCTATGGCTTCGCGTGTCGTGTCAAATAGTTTATTGTTAATTTTGTATTGATGATTATTATTCTCGATAATGTCAGTCTGTGATTGGAGAATCTTGTCCCAGTCAGCTGCGTCAGGGGAACCCGCCAACCATTTCCAGGCGGATCCTATCCAATTTATGGACCTTGGCTTCCTCGTGCGTAAACTCCCTAGTTCTTTGAGTCGATTCTTTGTCTGGTTTAAGTGGTAGTCGAAAATTAGACGAGTGTCGTCATCTCGTATATGTTTTCTAAGAAGTTGGTCTGTTTCGTCTACGAGTGTGTCATAATGTTGCAGGTCAATAACATGAATGAGTTTAAAGTACCCATTTATTAACCAGGCTTCTCCCTCTCGAATAGTAACCAATGGTGACTTGTACTGGAATACGTGCAATGCTTGCGCAGAAACCAAGATAACTAAACTGCAATTTCATTTATTAAAAAGTTTAATTATTACAAAAATATAAAAAGCGGTAGTTACGCAAAAATTTTAAAAGTATCTTATCAATTAGGATTTGTAACATTTAAGTATGATTTATACTTTTACATGTATATTTATGGGTATAATTTTATTTTTAGTTTTTTTCATATTTTTCTTAATCTTTTTCCATTTCTACATTTTCATGTTCTTCAAATGTGCCTTGTGCACCTTTTTCCCACTTACCGTCGTTACCGTTACGCGATTGTTCCTAGCTACAATCTCTCTCTTATACAAGGGCTTATGTTTCCCTTTTATACGTTTGTCAGCAGTAAAGACTACCTCGCCCTCTCTATATTTTCTCGGTGTAGCAACTTTGCAGTGGAAGCGACAACAAAAATGAAAAAAAGAAGAAACGACGAGGAGACAAAAACCAAAAAAAAAAACACCGCCCGGTTTCTTTTCTGAGATGTGCTCTCGTTGATTGTTTATTGACAACTGATAATTGTAAATGCATACATACACTTAGAGAGGCTATACTGTGCTACACCAGATGTGAGAGTATAACATTGCTAAAAGATATAACTTTGCTACATACCGCCCGCCTCGTTATTTTATTCCAAAAGGACGAAACAAAATGTTAACAATTCAAAATTCTTAGAACTTTACATAACTAAGTTGCTATGCACCGTACGGTGTTTTACAAAAGCAGAAAATCTAATTAGAACTTAAGTATACAAATTCACTATCTCAATTCAAATGCTAGACTATTAAATTCAAATATTAATTTCAAAAGTGACACAAGTTTTGACTAAATAAGAAAGTTATTGGCTAGTGCCGTAATACAAAATGAGGGATTATACAATATTTAAATAATCCTTAAGAAAAAATAGTTAATGAAAAACAATGTCAAAGTTTCTGTCCGTAATTAATCAAAGCTTTATGCGGGTGCGGTATGTTAGAAATCAAAACAATTAATACTCGAAAATGTAATTGATCTTAATGAGAAAATCAGTACTTCAATTGAACACGTATAAAGTCATACGATTTGTATAAAAGTTACAATAGGTTTTAAATACAAGAATAATTGATTGCCTGAAGGCTGTAATTCAAAATTTAAAATTACGCAGATTAGAAAATAATAACAAAATTCAGTTCAGAGAAAAAGAAAAATAAATAAATAACTATTGTACTCGTATGTTAAACTCGAATTTTAAAAGGTTTCCTTTTTTCCAAAACACAAAAAAGAATCGATATCCCTAATACAATCCCATGCAGTCGAACTTAGAAACAGATCTTTACATCTGTGCAGCGAATAATTGAAAGAGGTTAAACAAAAATAGTAGCGTATTTCACAATTTGCCTGAACAAGATTATACGAGATACTTATACAAATTCGCCTGCATGAGATTGTATTTTGGATAGCGCTGAATTTGTTGACTCTGGTTCTGATGATGTTGGGTCCTTTAATAGAGACTGATTTTTATCTTCGGCGCCGCCCGCCGTTTGAGCTGATGATTCGCCTTCAGGTGGGATGGATGAAGCTGGGTTTGGCAACAAGGCAACTTTGCTAACTGGTCGAATGTATTGACCCTTGGAGGTACGAACGGTCACTACTCTCACCTTGCCATCAGATCCTGGATGTACTTGAATGATTCTAGCGAGAGGCCAACGGCCCGGCGGTAATCGATCGTCAATCAGCAAAACCATTGCTCCGGTATGGATGTTAGGAGTCTCAAAACACCACTTTGAACGTCGTTGCATGTGGTTTAGGCACTCAGAGTTCCACCTGCGCCAAAAGTGGTTGCGCATTTGTTGAAGCATTTCCCATCGCGTTCTAGGGTTTCGTGGGCTCTCACTGTCGATATAGTTAGGGTCGGGCAAAACGCTAAGTCCACTTCCTATTACCAAATGCCCAGGCGTCAACGCATTTAAATCGGCAGGGTCGCTGCTCAGTGCACAAAGAGGTCGCGTGTTCATGCACTGCTCGATACTAGCAGCAACTGTAGCAAATTCCTCATAGGTCAACAAGGTATAGCCAACGACCTTGCGAAGGTGCTGCTTGAAGATTTTTACGGCAGCCTCCCATAGCCCTCCATGATGCGGGGCGGAGGGGGGCGTGAAGCACCACTCGACGCGCTTATCCAATAACCTGGCAGCAACATTTTCCTGAAACTCTGACCCTTTCCTAAATAGGCGTCGAAGCACAACACTAGCGCCACGAAAATTTGTAGCGTTGTCACTATACAAGCGGCAACAGCTGCCTCGTCTGGCAGTAAAACGGGTGAACGCTGCCATAAAGGCCTCGGTGGAAAGGGCAGTTACAACTTCCAAATGGACTGCTCTTGATGCCATACATACGAAGACTGCCACATAACCGTCTTGAGAACGAGTACCTCTTCCTGGTGCTAATCTGAGTTGAAAAGGCCCAGCGTAGTCAACTCCGGTCTCTGCAAAAGGTCGCTCCAGGACCACCCGCGCCTTAGGTAATGTGGCCATTTGTTGTGTGCATGGGCGAGCTGCGAAACGTGCACAGCGTGTGCACGAGAGATTTTCTGAGCGAACAAGAATGCGTCCACTCAAGATCCATACAAAACTTACCAAGTAGCTCCATGTCAGCGATATCGGGCCGTGCATTGTGATTGCGTGCGCCTTTCGCACCAAGAGAGTTGCCAGCCAAGAGTGTCGAGACAGCAGTATCGGATGTTTCTCTTCGTATGCCAAGTAAGCGTTATGCAACCGGCCGCCTACTCTCAGCAGCCCAAATTGATCCAGAAATGGTGCATGGTGTCGCAGTTTACTGTTATAACTAACGCCTTTGCCAGACCTAACAGCCTGAATCTCTTCCTGAAAAAACTCCGATTGTGCAGACCGATACAGGACCCGCTCCGCCCGCCGTAAGTCCTCGAGAATTACCCTCTTGGGCGGGTTTTCGGTACGCTTAAGGCTTAAGCGCTGCCAACGGAAGATTAATGCCAACACTCGGACAGGTCGGTCAAATGAACTGAACTTGGATAGCCAGTCTGACCAAGCACTTCTTCGTACCACCAATAACGCAATGGATTTTCGCTGCTCGGGAACATCTATCTCAAACTTGGCCTCCTCTATCGGCCAGCTACTGCATCCTTGAACAAGCCATGGCGGCCCACTCCACCACAACTTTGACGCCGCTAATTCTACTGCAGAAAAGCCTCGCGTAGCGCAGTCTGCTGGATTGTCATGCGAACGCACGTGCCTCCAGTCCACATCTGGGAGCAAACGGTCGATTTCAGCTACTCGATTTGCCACATACGCCACCCACTTAGAAGGGTGCGCACGTAACCAAGCCAACACTACCTTAGAATCGGACCAGCACAAGATCCTGGCAGGTTGGTCCGCAACGCCTGCACGCAGGGTACTTACCAACCGGGCGAGCAATACGGCACCCTGCAACTCCATCCGCGGCAGACTTATGCATTTTACAGGAGCAACGCGGCTCTTGCTCATCAGCAACACACTCGTCCAAGTCCCATTTTTCTGCTGATTGACAGCATACACTGTGGCAACGTAAGCACGCTCTGAAGCGTCACTAAACCCATGGAGGTACCATTCTTGACGCGATTCGATCTGGAGCCATCGGGGTATCTGCATGGTTTGAACTGCCTCTAGATCATGAAGAAAACTTCGCCATTTTTCCTGAATAGTTTGCGTGACCTCTTCATCCCAATCCACGCCCAATAGCCAGCAGTCTTGGATCAGGATTTTTGACCGAATGAGAATTGGACCCAAAAGTCCAAGTGGGTCAAAGAGCCGGAGGCTGCTTGATAGGAGACTCCGTTTTGTTAGCGGCAAAAGGTCTGCTTCTCTTCGGATCTGAAATTGAAAGGTATCCTCACCTGTGTGCCAGCCGAGGCCAAGAGTTGATGTACACGCAGGAGCTCCCAATGTTCTTTGAGAGAGACAGCCCTGAGAATTTGTTGGTAGTAATTCGTCGACGTTCGCTGCCCACTTGCTTAGTTCACAACCCGCGCTGTGAAGGATTGAAATGAGCTCATACTGAGCCTTTTGGGCTTCTTCGAGGGTATCCCCGCCACCCAACACGTCGTCCACGTAGGTGTTGCTAGTTAACAAAGTGGAACCCATTGGAAATCGCTCTCGTTCCAACTCTGCAACCTTGTTTAGAACCCAAATAGACGCGAAAGGGGCAAACTTCGTTCCGTAGGTTACCGTGAGTAAACGAAAATACTCCAAGGGACTAGATGACTGTTCGCGCCAGACAATCATTTGGCGATTGAGATCAGACTCCTTTACCCGAATCTGCCTAAACATCTTAACAATGTCACCCGTAAACGCGTAGCGAAAGAACCGAAATCTGAGAAGCACCATCCACAAGTCTTGTTGTAATTTAGGACCGGCGAAGAGGATGTCGTTTAGCGATAGACCATTACTCGCAGCCTGTGACGCATTGAACACGACCCGTATGGCACCCGAACCATCACTCTTAACCACGGCGTGGTGAGGTAAAAAATAGGCATCGGAATTGTGAATAGTACTTATGTCGTTTACCTTTTCCATGTGACCCAACGATTCATATTCGCGGAGGAATTTTTTGTACGCTTGGGATAACGAGTCATTTTTAGCAAATTTTTTCTCAGCGGAGTGAAATCGACGAATCGCAATGTCTAAAGAACCGGGGAACTTCGGTTCACTAAGGCACAGGGGCATAGGTACCGTGAATCTACCACTCGCGTCTCGCGTATGTTCCTTTTCGTACAGCTCAACAACACTACGATCTTCAGGACTAAGTTCCGGGGGGCGCTCAACACTTTCGATATCCCAAAACCGACGTATTTGCTCAGAGATAGTCTCTAATTTCGTCGCCACAAAAGTTTTACTAACGCAAGTTGCGTCTGCCGACACATCACAATCTGGCACAGTTCCAATCACGACCCATCCGAAAACTGTTTGTATCACCGACGGTGACCCCGGCATTCCGATTCGCGTCCCGTCGCGTAAAATCGATGCATACACTTCGACGCCCAAAATACAGTCTATTTTACCGGGGCGATCAAAGTTCGGATCCGCGAGGACACATCCTGACAATATCGGGTATGATTTGGCACGCACTTGTCGCGACGGTAACAGATCAGTCACTCGTTTCAGGATGAATGCGGTAGTTTTATGTTTAAACGATCGATCTATCGATGATGCCACGATTATATCTACCTCGGAAGAAGCGGTGGCTGATAGTCCACCACCCACTCCACAAATACTGAGTGCAGCTGGGCGTCGTCGCAGTCGCAAGGTCTGAGCCACATGTTCGTTTATGTAAGACTCCTCGGAAGCAGCATCGAGGAGTGCCCTGACACTCATCGACCGACCATTCGCGGCGCGAATAATCACTAACGCGGTGGCAAATAAAACTGTCCGACCACTGATTGAGGTGTGAGCAACGGATAGAGAACTCGCTACTGTCTGTTCTTGAGCCTTTACGGTGGCCACGTCACAATGAAGAACAGTATTATGTTTACCGGCGCACACAATACAAGAGGAGGATTGACACGATGACGCTGAATGACCCGAACGGAGACAATTAAAGCACAGTCCTAGCCTTTTCACTTGTTCTCTACGATCCGAAACCGAAAGCTTTTTAAATTTGTCGCAGAAAGCTAATACATGTACTCCTTGGCACTGTGGACAAGGTTCGCGAGACCGACGGGTTTTTTCTGTCGCCACGTTTGTCGAGGTCATACGAAGAGACTTGTGTTTGACATTAGATTTTTTGTCCTTAACTTCAAGCTTCTGGGCATTGTTCAACGACCGCAATAAGATTTCTAGAAAATTGACAAGTTCATCCCACTTAGGAAAATCGGTCGAATTATTTCGCGACGTTTCCCAGGCTTCTCTGGTCTTCGTGTCCAACTTGGATATTAAAATGCCAACATACCATTCATCCCAGGACTCAACCGATCGACCAAAGTTAGGAGCGACTCGTCTAGCCTCCTCCACAGTGTCCAGGAGATGTTGGATCTCATCTACGTTGCGAGATTTTACCGACGGTAAAGAAAGCAAGCGTTCGAGCTGAGCTTGAAAAAGCAATGGCTTGTTGTCATACTTACGTAGTAGTGCGTTCCAAGTGGAAACGAGATTCGCACCGGTTATACTTGTGTTTTTCACGCGCTGGGCTGCGTCGCCCTCTAAACTAGCAAGTAAATACTGAAGCTTATTAACCGGTTGTATATTAGGCTCATTATACACAAGTGAGGTAAACATTTCCTTAAACGTTGGCCACTCGAAAATATCTCCACCGAATTTTGGGAGTTTTATCACAGGTAAACCGCGATAGGTTTCACGTGGTAAATGCTGTTCGACCGTTCCTGAGATAATCTGATCCTGCCCGGGCAGTACAGTAGACACATTATAACCAGGTGACAACTCGGAGTTTATTCGAACCATTGCCTGAGTGTAGGCCCATTCAATTTTACCGAAATAGTCCTCGACGACGTACTCGGAAGTCTCGAAATCTGTGTCCCCAGACCAAACAACCAAATCACCATTTGTCTTCATAAATCGTGTCCAATACGAATTCAATAATTCTTTTCGCATCTCCCACACACCTTTTGTCAGAGTATTTGCCCCCAGCTTCAAGGTGTTTGCGATAAAATTAGAAATTAATCGCCCATCTTGAGCTTGACGGCCTAAAATAACAGTTAATTCCGACTTTTCGTTGCTCATCGCGTGGTTTTAAAACGGTCCAAGAAAAAAGGAAAACACAACAAACCGATCACTCCACCGAACCGATCCCGTTGCTTACTGTTCTGAATCACACTATGTTTTGCAGTGGTGTGCGCAGCAGGAGATAACAATACGAGCAATTAAATAGAAAAAGAACAGCAAACCGATCACTCCACCGAACCGATTCCGTTGTGGGAAAGGTTTTCCGCGGGGTTTACTGGTAATAGTAAATGACGATTAGCACATTGATTGCACAATTTATTACACTGCCGATGATAGTCGTAAGGGTTACACTGTATGCGATTATAGGGACACGAAGGGGGAATATGGAAATACCTTCTTTCTCCTTTTTAATTACACTTTTCACAGACAATTTTTGGGATTACCGACGAAAATATCGAAATGGAATTTAAGGGGATTGTGGACGAGACACTCGTGGTGAGTACAATATGACGACGATGATGGAGATGCAGGCTGCACACTCCCGTTGTATATCAGATAAACAGAGACGCCGGCTGCGCCTTTGTTTTATTTAATCAACCGCGGCGCGGAGATAACCGATAGACCAGATAAAACTAACTACGCTCTGCTACCAAAAATTGTAGCAACTTTGCAGTGGAAGCGACAACAAAAATGAAAAAAAGAAGAAACGACGAGGAGACAAAAACCAAAAAAAAAACACCGCCCGGTTTCTTTTCTGAGATGTGCTCTCGTTGATTGTTTATTGACAACTGATAATTGTAAATGCATACATACACTTAGAGAGGCTATACTGTGCTACACCAGATGTGAGAGTATAACATTGCTAAAAGATATAACTTTGCTACACTCGGGATAGTCCTTTTTAAATTAAGCCTAGCATTCCTCGCATCCATATTTCGCCTTATGACAGCCCTAAGGTCCTTATTGATTTTAGCTCGGATATTCAAGAGACTCTGATAATTAACCCTTTGAGACCTGTTAAAAAATATATCGGTGGGTTTCTTCTTTATTACCGAATGAACTGTATTGTTATAGCGATCAACGGCTACGTAGATCAGTTCCTTCACGCTGAGGTTTGGATATTCCACTCTAAGGCATCTGTAGATTTCTAGGATAGTCGAATGGACCCTCTCGATCTGTCCATTGACTTCACTCCTATTGGCGGGAGTCTGATAAGTTTTTATTCCTAAGTTTTTGATAAAATTAAGTACGATAGGACTTAAGAACCCTCTCTCGTTGTCAAAAACCAAAATGTTCGGAACTGTAAAATAGTGTAAGATCTTCAGCAATTTAGATCTGATATAAAGGGCAGATTTATCTTTTATATGGAAAAATTTGGAAAACTTCGAAAACTTATCTACAACAGTTAGGAATTTCTCATTTTGGATTTCCATGATATCCATGTGAAGAATTTCACATGGGTATCTTGGAGAGGGGGTTTCCTGCAAATGAGGTGTTATGGGGTGTCTATCATATTTGTTCGAATTGCACGTCTCACATGAATTGGTATATTTCCTGATCAGTGCCATCATATGGGGGAAGTAGAATTCTTCAAGAATTTGTTCCCTGTTTTCCCTGGGACCTCTGTGCGCTCTCCTATGAACACGTTCAATGATAAGAAGTTTACGATCCTCGCATGCAACGTCTTCAACGACTCTCTGTGTAATTCTAATTTTGAATTTGCTAAAGTTTTCCAGATAAACACCCTGGAGTGTGCTGAGATGACATTCAGGAATCTTTATCCCATTGATGACGTTTGGGTTTAAGAATTCCTTCAAGAATTGTAAAAGATTTTCTCGATTGAAACTTTTTGCCGATATGTAATGCCGATGGAAGCCAGGATGTGGCTCCTCGTGAGACTGAAGCTCGATACCAGGCTTGAAGATGAGCTGATTCTTAAAGACATTGATTGGAGCTTCTACATGCGGAATCAAATCTGAATTATCTTGCTCGGCACTGTGTGCAGTGCAAGTATCAGAATTATCATCCGAGACTTCGCAAAACCCTTCTTCAGCCGTGGATGTGTTTGAGCCATAGTCTCCCATAACTGAACTGGCCTGTACTTCG